>CM059578.1:17186784-17406508 GCA_030386875.1 Morinoia aosen
CCAAAATACGGCAACTTCACAAAGAAAGCTTGTTGAGCACAACATTGAACAGAGTGAAGGTAATCATAAATTTTTGACAAAAATTTATTAATATGCCCGTCAACAACAGAAGAAGGAAGTCCGTTTTTGGCAAAATATCGTCATGAAAAATCGAACTCTTTGTGTAGGTTTTGAAATTTAGAACACAGATTAAACTCTCTATGAACGAGAGTACGAATGCCGCAAACCTCAAAATTGTATGATCAAAAGCTAAAAAAAACTAGTCCCGAGCCCAGAAAAAGTTTTCTTTCGGAAAACAGAGCACTGAAAAGTATTGCCGACTCTCTCTACACAAGCATCAAGAAATGGTAATCTAGCTTTGTCTTCGTCTTCCCTAGTAAATCTGATATTGCTATGACGAGAACTTAAATATTGGAGGAAGAGGTTGGCATGAGCCGTATCTCTGAACAAAACAAAGGTGTCATTAACATAACACTTGTAAAATACAGGCCTAAAAACAGGAGGCCATTCTTTTAAACCAGTTTTGTTCATGGTGGCACGGAAATATATTAGCAAACGTTGAACCTAAAGGTAAACCCATGCCCAACCCACTAATTTGACTATAATATTTTCCATTGAAAATGAAAAAAGAATTACAGACTGCCAATTTTAGCAACTTTTTAACAATAGTGCGAGAGAGCCCCATGAAAGTTTGATGAATTGTGAATAATTTAGATAAACAAATTTCTATAGTTTCCAGCAAAGGTACATTGGTAAACAAATTTGCCAAACACGGATTTCCTTCTACTGTTGTTGACAGGCATATCAATAAATTTTTGTCAATAATTTATAATAACCCTCAATCTGTTCAACCTTGTGCTCAAAAAGCTTTCCTAGTGAAGTTGCCGTATTTTGGCCATCAGTCATTGAAATTAAGCGAGGATGTAAAATCTCTTATTAACAAATTTTTCCCTCAACCCAAAGTTCAAATGATTCTAGTGAACAATTTTACAATAATTGGTTCTCTATTCCGTTTCAAAGACAAACTGCCACCTTCACTGTGCTCGTCTCTGGTGTACCAATACAGCTGTTCACGGTGTGAATCACAGTACGTTGGTTCTATCTGCCGTACCCTGATGACCAGAGTTTCTGAGCATGCTGGGCGAAGTTGCAGAACTGATATTCCTCATGGGTCCCCCCCCCCCCCCCCCCCCCCACTGTCTAACGCATTAGAGTGTAATGTTCCGGTCTCCCTAAATGACTTTAAAATCTTTGCCGGTCCCTCTTGCAGAACAGATCTGCGTATCCTCGAACCTTTGCATATTTACAAAATGAAACCTACTCTGAATGACTCCCAAAGTGCTTTCCCGCTTCGTGTTGCCAACACATATGTAGTTCAGTTACTCAGTTTTCCTTTTTTACTGTTGTTCGTGTTTGTACAAAGTTTAAACTTTCATAAATAGTTCATTAGTGAATTAATTCTTCCTCTTTTAGTTTCGTTTAGCACAGATTTTGCTGAAGATGGACTGTTAGTCCGAAACATTCAGTTTTATTTGATCTGTTTTAATAAAGATGACTTTACGAGTAGCGACTTTTGCCTTTCTTTTTATTGAATGTATACTGTATATGATGTGGTAATGTTAATTTGCGACTCAGGGGATATCAAATAATGTGTTTTATCTGTCAAGATGTAGGTAAATTATCAATAAACTTTGACCCAAACATGTTTTCGTCTTTCATTCCAGAAATGACGACTTGTGATCTACTGTCAACGATCGTGTCACAATTGTCGGCTGGCATCACACCCTCGGGAGACACCGTAACTTTCCACGCTTGTTACTCGTCGTGGGCTGACGAACTGGACATCATTCGTGACACGATGACCATCGACTCTACTCTTCAGTACGAAAAAAGATTCAACCGTTATGCCATAGATGGTTACGCCTGCCGGACGGTATTGGAAGAAGCTAGGTTCACAGCCGCATTAGGGACAAATAGTTTCGTGGAAGTTGATTTTGGTTACGAGGTAAATGTACAGTCAGTGAAAATCGCCCATCGTCCAAAAGGAAACTTCTTTGACTCAGTTACTGTTCGCCTAGGGGTTTCAGCAGATGAAACGAATAATGAAATAATTGCGACTGTGCTAGCCGGAGAAGACCAGAGCAGTATTACTTCAATTGATCTTTCTCCTCCAGTTTTAGGGAGGTATTTACACCTTCAACAACCCACGGAAGGCCACTTCGAGGTGTGGGAAATTCAAGTTATAAGCGCTCTTTAAATGAAGAAAAATTGGAACATCCTGTAATTGGAACATTGGAACATCCTGTAAGCAATGTTATGGAGTCGGAGTCGGGAGTCGGAGACGCCGGAGTCGCAGACTTTAGGGTAGAGTCGGAGTCGTTTTTCGGAATGCGGTGGAGTAGTAGTAGTTCATGCGAATATGGCGGAGTCGAGGACGGAGCCGCTATTTTTTGGTGCTTTCGACTCTAATTATTGCTAAAATCTGTTTATAAAAGTTTAAACCCTAATGTAAACAAAACAGAGTTAAAAATAACTTACAAAAAGTTTGAAAATTTGCAATGTTTCAGTTGATTATTTCGCTTAAAGTGGGAAACACCGTATATTACCTAATACTGTCATCGATATCTAATCCCTATGTTTTCGTACACAATACATATGAAACAAACGAGTGCAAAATATAATTTTATACAGGACTTATCATGCATATTTTACTGTTAAAAAGGAGGAATAAGGCATTGAAAGTATCACAAATCCATTCCATTTATTCCTGCCTGGTTTATTTTCCCATATATATATATATATATATATTCACATATATAGGTAACAACGACTATTAATAAATAATAAATGCGTTGCAAGTTACGTGCAGGGTAGCTCAGCTGATGCAATACATTTTACTCACGCACAGAGAGGCAACTCTGTACGATCTTAATGTGTCTCTACTCTATACCTGTGGTTCCCTTAAAAGATCTTTTCTAGTCGTTAGGTATGTATGCTCTGATGCATTGATTGACAATTCTCGTTTTCGCACAAACCAAAAATTTTGTCGCGACCATAAAGATATCTTGTTTTTAGGTTATGATATATTGTTAACGACTAGTTGACTAGTCGTTAACAATGACTGGTTTAACACTTTGCCAAAATTTAAAGGTGCGTTCTGGTACCTAAAGACTACTATTCTTCAAATTCTGTTTTCACTATTGATAATGTGAATTTAATTAGCTAATTCTAATGGTAATAACCGGGATTTTTCGTCAATGCGTAGTACTTTTGTACAATACTTCAAATTGATCTTTTTGTTTTGTTGACTTGCAAGTCGTTAGGTCAAGTTAACATGCATTATTAATGAAAATTTCTGCACATTTCTAATGTTATGCCTTGAATGTTATTTGGCTCTTTCAGGGTTTATTGTCTGTCATAATATCATGAATATAATTATCATGTTTTATTTTTATCTTTTGACCACTCCTAAGTTTTCAAGTAATCACACGCTGATATGGAAATTTTTACAATTACGTTTTCTTATTTTAGCAGCTTTTAATACCATCTGCTTTTCAGCCCCATATCATTAATTACTTCTGTATGAAAAAGATTCGAAAATATTTAAGATTATGTCGATGTTGGGATGTTTGAAAAAATTAAAATACATTGTAAACTACTAGTTGCAGTTAAATAATAACACAGCACTACCAAAAACCTCACTTTGGCACGCACATGTTGCAACTGAGAGCAATGCACTGCCTGAACTGCAATGGTTGTTACATTTTACGCGATAGGACAAAGTATCTTGCAGAAAACATTCCACATAACACCAAAAATACGAAATGAATAGCAAATGAACATATATTAAAATAAGAAAGTGTCAAGTATAAAGTAAAAAGAAAAATTAAAAATGTATCATAAAACACACAAAGCAGCTAAAAGTGGCTTTTATTCGTAAAGAAGACGTACCAGAACCGTTTGGTCCACTGAGACGGAAGCAGAACAACTTTTGGATATTATAGCTGTAAACAATCAATACTACCCGTATGAAATGCAAGGCGTCTAGTCAAATTTATAAATAAATAAATAAATAAATTTATGTATTATTTTGTGCGTAATTTCTCATACATTTTCACAATGTGAATCTCATTGAACACATTAAATTGGTTAGTCCGTCTTGGTCATTTGGTCCATCTCCTTATTACTCTTTTAATATGACCGTATCTGTGATATGAGTTTTACCAGCGCACAAGTACAAGAATAGTTTTAATCGCGGGTACTATAAGGAAGGATATATTTATTTGTTATCAACGTCTGCAAATTTTCCCCAAAGAAGGTATCGAATCCCGACATTTTTGACGAGTTGTGTACACTACATTGTATAACATGAGCAATGACACAGTAAAGGAAACAAGGTAGGCTCATTTCTATGGGAGAAAATACACCGCCTCTTGTTTGGCTAGCCAGTAGAAAGACTTTATTTCAAACTAACTTTATGACGTTACCACAACGCTATGTCGTTAGGCCAATAAAAGAGACAGATTTGAGAATAGCAGTGCTACCAGATGCCATATGAGCGGTGTTATTGGTTCGGTGCTGTGACGTCGCCAAAACCACACCGTCAACGATAACAAGACTGGTTTGAACCAACCTTATTTTCTCTACCATGAGCAATGCTTAATATTTAAATTTTTATTTGTAAAAATAAGCCGATTGCGTATCCTGGATACCATAATGCAAGTGAGAGGGAATTGAATGGTCACAGAAAAATAATGCAATAGAATAATTTCTTGCATTTATTAAGCTTTATCCTTGTTGCTATCAAAGCTATCGATTAGAAGAGGGGTCACACGGACGGACGGACGCGGCTCTTATTATTATAGTGATATTTGTTTGGTGTCCGCTTCTTAAGAAACATAGGATGCCTGAGTGTGCGGTATCATGGATACCGAATTACTCAGTGTATATGAAGAAAGAGGGCCTTACATTGTTATGTTTGACATTTTATCAGGATAGGACCGATATATAAGTATAGGATAGGTTAGGATAGGAAAGGTTAGATAATGTTGACGGAATTTTTTCCCGGGTCTACCTAGCTCAACGATGACATTTTACGTAGAATTTCCACAGGTTCTGCTACCACCTAATAATACAGTTGGTTTATTTTTTTGGAATCCGCTTTTAGATTCCTCTGTCACGCTTATGAGAATAGTTATAATGACCGTGTCTGTGATGCAATTTCACCAGTGCACGAGTACAATAATATTTTTCATCACGGGTTCTGTTTGGGTGGATATACTGTATTTGTTTGTCATCGACATCTGGAAAATTTATTCATGAACGGTATTGAATCCCGTCATTTTTTTTGACGGACTGTGCACACTGGTCTACTAATATAACAATATTGGAATTTCGAGCATAGTAATTTGATCAGCTATCATAATTTCGTTGAATATCATTAGTTACAGAAATAAATTGTTGATGCTGATCTGTACTTCTCAGGGTAGGCACTGCCTACCTTGCCTGCTCGAAGGCCACGTATCTGCAATATGCAGTAAATATTTATGATAAACCTTGATTTTCAACATACTGTTTCCAATTTAAATGTCATTTGTAAATAAAGAATATAAAATATTTTCAGATTTAAGCACCTACAAACATTAAGAAATAAAACATTCATCGTAAAAATGATGAATAAGTGGAGTTGGAATGGCAAAATTATGAATAAGTGGAGTCGGTGAATGAATCGCCAAATTATGAAAAGGTGGAGTCGGAGTCGGAGTCGCAGAGTTCTGGAAAAGTGGAGTCAGAGTGGAAAATTTGTTCCTCCAGCCCCGCAACTCTGCCTGTAAGTAATTCTTCAAAAAATTCATTGAAAACATATTAACTGAGACTTTCTTTCTGGAGGAGTAAGTTAGCAACGAAAGTAATTAAGAAACAATGCCAGAAAATATTTTAGTTGGTACCCATCGGGCTCTACGCTCATTTTCAATGAGTTGGTTGGGAATAACAAGTGGTAAAATTAAGTCTTTAATATCATTCAGCGACTAAAAATTGCTGAGCGATTAATAAAACAAGCAAAAATATGAAAATTCAGGTACACAAGATAAATTGAATGAATTGAATGTTTAGCGATTTACTATTTGCACTAGGCAAGCACTCGCCTCATCGCTAAATGGTGGTTTTTGTGTGTAGATGTACAAGGACTCCTTAATACGGAGGTAAAGAATCGTAGAGCCCGTATTAGTGTTCTGAATACATTCACAGAAAATTACCTGTTCATAAGAAAATGATTTATACAATGTTGTGTGGTATAAAAATGTCACAAAAAGCTATCCGCTTATTGTTTGCTTTGAAATTACCCTCGTTGAAACGTAATACATAACCGGCAATTTTTTCTTTTGGTGTTAAGTCACTGAAAGTTTCAATAGCACAACGTTATTTTATGCCACATCCAATTTGTCCTACCATTTTAAATTTTCTAACAGTGATGTCGCTTTAAGATTACGTGAATTGTGTTCGCGTTAAAATTATTATGATGTTTTCTATCTAAACTGCTATGTTTGAATAGAAGTGTAGAGAGTGCAAGACTTACTAATTATAATAATAATTAAAACCTGATATATTGGGATATAATTTTACCGCTTGTTAAATCATGATGAGGGAAAATCTCGATTCAAGTCATAAACCGATGGCAGATGCGGTGGGCTTTGTAAAATATCGGCGCTGGATTAGGAGAGCGTGAATTCCAACATGAGAAGGCTTTCTGGGGTCACTTTCCCCTCTTCATTTGATGTCTCAAATACGTAAGATTTCGTAAATTCGAATGAATTATGATATAAATTATTATTCAAATAAATGACATCCATTGAGCGTTTTATTATTACATGTTGTTATAAATTGAATATAAATTGAATGAGGTGAAAGTTTCATGATATGCATTGCCGCCCCCCCCCCCCCCTCTCCCCCCCCCCCCCCCCACACACACACCTCAAGTGAATAAGTTTAAGCTACGATTCGGTGTTCGATTTAGCAGTTTGTGCAGGGGTATTGGAATGCATAAATGTTTAGTGGTATTATTCGTCGTGTGTAATTTGAACAAATACCGTGCCTGAGGGATGTTAGAGTGAGTTGATGTATGGTGTTAGTGTTGTAACGTGGCATTCCAAAATATTAAAGAGAGGAAAGCTCAATATGTATGGTCACAGAATAAACAAAGATCATGAAGTAAATGTTAAGCTCACTAAGCCAGTTTTTAAAGTGACCATTAACGGAATGGTAGAAAATCTACGTGTTTTATCTGATGAGAACAGACCCTAATGAAATATGCGAAAGCAAAAGCATGTCAGGGGAAAAGTTTGTGGCGCTTCAAATTTTTCCAAGAAATAAAAACCAAAATAAGTCAAACAATAGTTTTAAACAGCGCAAAAAGACAGTGTCGTCAGTTCCACTTTGGTATCTAATACTGAACCATTTTGCTAACTTTTGAATTCCGTCATTGAATTACCTTAAATCCTGGAATTTAAAAGGATATATAAAACTTTGAAATAATTTTTAGTACAAGTTAATGCGTACAGGACGGAGTTTTCATTAAACTCAGAACTCAAAGCAATAGGTCCCAATGCTTAAAGGCCACGACTCACTGGCCAAATTTCGCCTGCATACGAGTGAGCATGCTGATAAGCGGGCCTCATGGTAGACTAAAGGAGGTAAAGTCACTTCTATGGGGACATCAGTGCACATTTGCCAGCTCGATTAGCCAATAGAAAGGCTTCATTCCAAACAAGCCGGATGACGTCACTAGGGTTACATGACGTCAGCGGCAGCAGCGTACTACGATGCAGCGTACTCTGCCTTCCAGACGTACGATCAGAAACAGAACCGACAGCCGGTGTTGCTTCCTCACGACGGATTTTAGAAAAATAGAATTCCGTCCGCCTCCGAGCTTTTCCACCAGTACTAAACGGTTATCGATCTCCGAGTTCATCATACGGACAGCTTCTTAAATTAAATGCTCAATTGAAACAATAGGAAAATTAGTTTAATTCAGTCATACAGGGTGTTTTGATACTTTTCTATACTGATGAAGCAGACGATTGCGCGCCGTGTTCAATTGTAAAAAGGATCATATAAAATTCGACGCAGAGATATCGTTTATTTGTAATAAAAAGAGCGACATAAGAATTCCGCTTATAAGTTCATGAACTAAACAGCGGGAGAATGTATTTTCAAATGTATATGCGTTTCGAGCATTCAAATTTTTCGAGTAATGCCAACACCCTAAAAAATTGCTAAATTTTCTTTCAAGCGCCATTCCTGCTTCAATACCAAAGAAACTCGAACACATTGAGTACTTGAACACACACCCGTTATAAACTATTGCATTTCTTAAAGTTACATAACGAACAGAGGGCGGATTAGATTTGATTAGATGTTAGTTTAAGCCTCTTCATCCGCAACACAGGCGATCCATAGATCTAGAGAGAAGAAGGATTAGATTAGATGATAGTTCTAGCCTCCCAAACCGCTCAAAGAAAGGGTTCCGAAGAGAGGAAGGCACCATTTTGTATGGAGTTGTGGGAACGCGGAACCTATCCACAATGTGCGTAGAAACAGTGAGTTTAGTAAGAAGTTTATGAAATAAGATGAAATTTGAAGAAGAATGTAGTAGGTGATGAAAAACAGGACAGCAGTGAACCGTAGAAAAGATGGCCCGTAACAAAATGACAAAAAAAAAACTATTCTACTTCAACGAAATGAAGGCTTACCTAACCTTTAGCTCAAGACCTCTTACATTCGCCATTATTTATAAGTTATAAGCCATTATTTTTAAATTAGTTTCGAATAATATTCAAAATTCAATTTCTTACCTTCCAGTTCCAAACTCCTGTGATCATAAAACAACAGCACAACACCTCTTTCCAATGAAATGTGCGTCTTAAATGCAGAGGTGATTCTTCGGAAGTCGGTCTTTTTGAAATGGCTGCCAGTAAACATAACTTACATAAGTTCGACTTGAGATTATTTAACTAAACCTTTCCACTGGGCAAAATCAATTCTTTAAAATTGAAACCAGACCTTTGAAATAACTTGGGTAGATTTTTATAATTATTCCAACACCAAATAATGGAACACTTTTTTAAAAATTTAACTTGAGGCGCCGACATTGCGATTCACTCGACTCGTTAACACTTCATTAGAACAGAAATGCAACATTGTCGTACGCGTAACGCTAACAGTGATGCCAGATTTCGGGTTAGCAATGTTGCCAGATGCAATTTAAGCGCTGCAATTGGTCGGATGCCTTGACGTCACTGGGGAGAGACTCGATTTCATAAAAGACTGGTTTGCAGCTACTTTGTTTCGTCTACCATGGTACGCCTTCGACCGTATTGGTAGACCGGTGCTCGACCTTCAGTCGATGTTCAACTGTCGTGAGGGAGAATGCACGCTACTCGAAAGATGAAACACACATCACGACATCACGAAAGAAAATCCTTCTTCGTAGCGCTCTTTCGTTTTTAGTGTGTATGAAATGGATTTTCCTTCCTACCGCTGCCCCTAGTCTATAACTTCTATTAGTGAATGCCTTCGTTTTCTTTACTGATTTATTCTGGCAAAACGGAATTACGTTACAATTGAAGGGTTGATTTAAACAAAATAAAAGGGATGCTGCCCCCAGAGGCCTAGGCCTCGAAAATTTAGGTTTATGAAATTAATATTTATTCCTTTTTTTCCCTTAAAACTCATCGATCGCCTACATCCGGTATCAGCTCGTGATTGTAAAGAACTTCGTGGTTCTTTGGGTGCTTATAGGGTATTCGAAAACACGTAGGCTTATCCAAACGGTTTCTGTAACAATATGATACAAACACACATAAAATCTAGCTCTAAAAACGAAGTTGATTGCACTTTAATTTTACGATTCACATATTATGCCTTTTAATACGCTAAATAAACACAGGCAACGAAAACACTAAAACCTATTATATACAAAAAACGAATTTAGGGATTATTGCACGGTATAAAATAGTTTATGACGCAATAACGACAAATGTTAAAACCTTACCGAATTATTAGCCCCATTCGACATACTCTTCCATGTATAGACGACGAGTGAAACGACCTGGGGCTACACCGATTTCAACTTACAATATACCAAGAAAAAGATCAGACTAAATGTACCTACCGCACACGCATGAGCTTCGCTAACAGTGACGAATACGAGTCTGATAGCGACGAGAGCGAGGTGAACGTTGCGAAGACTGAAACCCCCAACTCCCCTGCACCCTGGAACCCCGATGCCCGTACGCTCTCAGATCCGCCGGGCCGCACAGACTCCAAACCCGCAGATTTTAACGCCGCCAACCCCTCTCCCTCCACCTCCGTGTTGCAACATCAAGTTGCTATTCCCGCCAATTATTTAAGTATGTAGTAATTCTGAGGTATATTAACCTATCTGTTCGTTATACAGTTATTATTATTCACTCGTCGTATTCGCTATCAGACTCGACGACCTTCCTATTTCTGCGGGTGCTCTCGTCCTACACTACAAACGGGTCTTCCGGCTGAAATGACGCAGGCTTAAGTCGGTTCAAGTGAACCGTTATCTCACGTCGGCGACCGTGCTCCGGTCGTATGTATAACTACGTTCTCGAGTGTTGGAATCGCCTGAATCCGATACGGACCTACCCAGTTCGGTCGAAATTTTCCCATGGCCTTACTCCGTCCTACGTTATTACGCAAAAATACGCAGTCACCTACTCTGAGCTTCTTATCTCTCACGCGCTGATATTTCACGTTCTTGTCATGAGCGTCACGGCTCGCAGACATGGCGTCTTCGAACGCTGTTTGTAACCTACCAAAGGCAGCGTGGGGAAAATCATCATCAAATGCGTAATTTAAAACACGTGGTTGCAATATATCAGAGAATGGCCAAGGAGCATCGCAGCCATGAAACAGATAGTACGGAGTGTTTCTCACTGAAGCATGGTACGAGCAGTTTAGGGCTAGCGTAGCGAATGGCAGGTGCTCATCTCAGGATGTAAGATCATTCTCTACGGTTGCGACCCAAGTGTTTTCGATCAGTTTATTGAACGCTTCAGTCATTCCGTTACTGGCAGGATAAACAAAGTAGTCATGCGCAACTTTGCTTTCAGTATGCGGCACATTTCCTGAAAAGTCTGTCCCGTAAACTCAGTTCCTCTATCCGACACTATGTGCTCAGGGCACTCATTTCGACACACGAAATCCATAAACGCTCAGGCCACGGTCTCGCTCTTTTTATCTCTAAGGGGGTACGCCTGAACATATCTTGAGAAGTGACACACGATCGTCAGAATGTATTTGTTGCCCGCTTTCGATTGCGTCAGTTCTCCGATCAGATCAATATTCCTACTATCTCCAGTGGCCGTGTGATCGGCGGTAATTCACCGATTTTTGCTTCAAGTCCTCCATGAGGGCTTCGTTTCAGACAAGTTACGCAATGTTTCACGTGCTCTTGCACGTCTTGGGTCATATTTGGCCAGAAGAATAATTCTCTAGCGTGATGTAGGGTCTTTTTAACGCCTAAATGTCCTGAGATACGCGTGTCGTGCGACATTATAAAAGCGGACTTTACTAGCGAGGCGGGAATTACAGCTGGTTCTAGAATATCACCATTTTCGCCACATTCCAGGTAGAATAAACAGCCTAAGTCCATCACAAAGTCCTTGTACTGTCCAGGGTCTGTCACCGTCATACCTCTTTCTTCTAATGTATCGATGACCTTGACCCAGTGCGGAGAGTCGCGTTGTGCCATGCTCACATTCGCTGAACAAAATACATTGTACGGATCCAGCACTTTCGTCACAGTCGTTCGGATGGCTGCCACGCCTTGGGAGAGAGTTTCGGGTACAATGTTCTCTTTACCTAGTCGATACGAGATTTCATACTCGAACTGAAACAGTAGTACCGCCTATCGTGCGATGCGTGGCACCGTTGCTTTGTACTGGCAGAGGTATTTCAGCAGCTGGTGATCCGTGAGGATCTTGAACTTACGACCGTAGAGATACCTAGCGAAATGTCGAACATCTTCCACAATGGACAGAGCCTACCTTTCTGTCGTACTGTACCTGGTCTCCGCAGGTGTAAATTTATGTGAGTAATATGCGATAGGATGATCCAGGCCGTCCGCTTCTTGAGTCAGAACACCTCCAAGCGCCACGTCGCTAGCGTCAGTATATGCAACCGAATCGGTTGCTCAAAATCAGGATAGCGCAAAACTGGCGCTTCCGCGAGAACTATTTTAGCTAGTCGACCACATGAATTTGGCACACTTTTTGGTCAAGGCAGTTAAAAAGGGCCACTCGAGCTGAGAAATTCGGGATGTGTCTTCGATAATAGCCTGTCATTCCTAAGATTCTCCTGACATCTTTCGGTTTCTTAGGTGGCAACAACTCCCGGATGGCTTTGTTTTTTTTTTGGGTCAACTTGAATTCCTTCCTTGGAGACAACGTGTCCCAAGTACTCAATCGATGGCTTGACAAAGCTTCACTTCTTTTGTAAAATTTTCAGTCCTGATTTCTGAATGAGAGCGAGAACCTCCTCCAAATGAGCGATGTGATCTTCAAACGTCTTAGAAAATACCACCACGTCGTCGATAAAAACGTGGCAAGTTTTTCCAATTACTGGTTCCAGCACTCTATTGACCAAGCGCTGGTATGTAGCTGGAGCTGTGGTCAGGCCGAACGGCAACCTCTTGAAGCGATACTGAGCCGACGCCGTAGGTAATGCTGTTTTGTCGCGGTCGGCCTCAGCGACAGGGATCTGCCAGTACCCGGACTTCAAGTCAATGGCCGAGAAGTATTGCGCCCCGCCTAACGACTCCAAGATTGTTTCTATTCTGGGCATGGAATATTTATCAGCAAGGGTGATTTCGTTAATTCGTCTGAAGTCGACACAAAAATGATGACTACCGTCTTTCTTTTTGATGAAGAGAATAGGACACGCCCATGCACTCACCGATGGCTCAATTACGTCCATTTATAGCATATTCTGCACCTGTTCTTCGATGGCTGCACGTTGCCTGCGGCAGCGGCCAACGTTTCGTAGCAATCGGTGCCGCGTTTCTAGTGTCAATTCGGTGAGGGAACAAATCGCACCTTCCGAAGTCCTTCTCGTGTTGTGAAATGGCCGCAGCATACTTACCTAGCAGCGCTAGCAAACTCTCACGCTGTTGCGTTTGCAGGTGATCTAGGCTCGGGATTTCCGTATCGGGTAGCTCGTCAGTGATTCCATACTCACCATCGTCAATGCTCATCGTCGGCAGCACCAAAGCAATCTCATACTCTCGCATACTTACCATTTTTCTTAGTCTGATCATACTGACAGATTCGCCGGCATACTCAACTTCTTTGAATGCATACGGATGGCCGTTTACGATCACTCGACTACCATGTCCGTCTGTCATGTCAAGCGTCACTTTGCCTATGCGTCTGAGTAAATCTAGCCCTACTGACATGTCTCCGGGATAATTACCGACTTGAGCCACAATCACGCCGTGCACATAAATGTCACCTTCTATTTTAATTCTTAAAGAAATTCTGCCACGCACGTTTATCTCCTCACCGTTAACGGTGCTTAATTTTAATTTGGTTGGCTTAACTCTAACGGTGCTTAGTCCTGTCGAGACGAACTTCTCTGCCGTGTCAGGCCTAATTAAACAACACACTGATACCGTATCGATAAATGCCTCAAATTTTATTATTTACTGTTAATTTTATATCGGTTTGGCATCGTAAGTGTCGACAGGAGATTTTCTGTGAGGAGGGGGTTGTATGTTTCGCCATGTTCCCATTTCATTATCAGCGTTGAGCCTCCGCTGGGCTGCTGAACCGAAGCTTTGTGGCCCGTCTAAATTTCTAGCCTGCTCTGCTTGACCCTGTACAAACCATTGCGTCCTACAATGTCTAGCCCTATGGCCTGCCTGTCCGCAACTAAAACACTCTATTTGATCTATAACGATAGCTGAAACTGAAATTAGTGTAACGAAATAAGTGACAATATATATATATTTCGTTAGGTAAATTAAACGAACCTGCGACATGAACCGATGTTGGAATGTTGGATGCCGTTATGCAGAAAAACCGTTGGAGCAAAGCGTATGTGGCGTGGGAACAGCAAGCCCAATCAATGACCATGCAGCATTCCTCAAGAAAAGGAGGTGCAAGGGATAGCTGTGAGACGTGAACTTTAAGCAGAGAGTCGCATCACCAGAGCCGATGGGAGCGCATGAAATACCGCGAAGTAGGTGTGTCAGAGGCACGCGATGATGTAACCAATGAGAAGTCAAGGCGTCAAAACAAGCATGATCTACACCAATCAGGAGTAAAATACTGTCATTGAAACAACGAATATTCGAGAATCTTCTAGAAGGAACCAAGTGAAACGCATAAAATAAGGACGCAAGAAGTAAGGGGAGGGTTTTTCTTTCAGTTACGCAACAAGAGAGATGCAGAATTTGTGAGCGGGCTGGGACCCGGCAGCCGCCGGTGTGCCTGGCATGAGAACTATTCAATCCTAACGTCAAAATAAAGTAAATCCAAAACAACGTTAATGCGTGAAGAGCATAGCATCGTCTCCAGCTATGCATCGGTGAACGCCAAGCGTAAAAAGGAAGAAGATGGCGAGAGGCACAGCATGTCAACAACTTCACCGAAAATTCGTGAAGTTATTCAACGTCTATTCCAAGCTGACAAGTACTTTCACTATGCCGAATTAGAACCACACAACCACGAAGTTTGCAGCAATGTGGAATCAACCTGCGAGATCTACAGTAGTCAAGCACCTTCGGAACTCATACGAGCGAGGCTCAAATTACAAACTCTGTACGAATGGCTGCAGGCGACCAAACACCAGCGAGGCGGACTGCACTAGAACTACCAGCGGGAAACAGCCTGATTAGTCTGACGTGAATTCTTCAAGCACCAAGTGGAAGCGGCATTACATCGGTGCCATCAATGCATTACAGAAGAGCGGGGGTGTTTGATTAGAATGGCGGACTCAGAAAATAGTCATCACAAGTGTAAGTTTGAAAACAAAGTAGCACATTGAACAGTGCCTTAAAATAGTATGCCGTGCTTACAATAGCCAATGTGCTATTGTGTCCTTCTGATTCAAGCATGGTGCATGACCCACATGTGTTTGCCATGTTGGTTCAATCTTTTATGGCGTATATTCAAAACGTGAACATTTCCTTCGTAAAACCGTCGGGGTGAGTCATGTGAATAATGCGATTAGAGTTTCTGGTTGTGCCGGTGCCATAGTACCTCTCGAAAAAAGTGTTTCACCCGATTTATTGTGCTGTTTGATTTTCTTACTTGTGTCATAAATTGTTGCATAACATTAAACTACGTGGTCGTTCGCTAACGCTTGATAGTTGATGATGCGCAGTGAGCATTACTCGAATTTTGGAGTACCATGTCGGATTGAATTTGTATGTCAACAATACAAGTGCAAATTTTATATTTGCTTTGTGGTTTAGCCTCATCTTGTGTGCTATTTAGTTCCATGTTCTATGTGTGATCAATCACACCCATTAACTCATGTGTTCAACATTAAATAAAGCTAATGAAATTTTCCAATTTTCGTCGTTATTGTCCCATGCTGATCGTCCTGAGGCAAACTCGTGACGCACACCATGCTATTCCTGCTATTCTATTTTCTTACCTTTTCTGTCCCCTCTCCTACTGTGCTGTTTCCCCTCTTTTATTTTCCTTTTCTCTTTGACTATCGAGGTTTCAATCCCTCTATCGAAAAGAAAGACTCACACGTCTCTCCTTGTATCGTGACATCAGTATTTGTCATTATGAAACATAGTTGGGTAGTGATGTCTTTGATTGACTGTAAATTACTTATACATGAGGGAAATAGACAGGTAGCGGGAGTCAATCATGTCGTTACTGTTATATTCTTCAAATAGTTTCTTTTCCTTCCCTATCGCACATGCGACAGGTACTGACCAGAACGCACGTTCATCTGCATTCATTCTCTCCGGGCCGCGGTGTGCAACAGAAACCGCAGCTCTGCGTACTCAGCGTAGTGTAGCCGCTCCTGCATCGAGTCACGCTCAGAGGTTAAAAAATGTTTGAGAGTTGCGCAGTAAAAAACGCGTAGTGTAGCATTGCCTTTACCCAGGCTATTCACAAGATGGCATGTTTGTTAAGAGGCAGCACAGAAATTCTTCATGCTTGTATTTATATTTCGGTTAAGGAGGTCACTTCAAGTCACATTTGGCTTGCGGACTCAAATGGGGCCCATTTTTTGGTTGTTGTTGAAAAAAGACCCTTAGGTGGTGGACTATTCGGTCCTAAAATTTTATGGCGCTGTGGACGCTAGAACCAAAAACCAAAGACAGTTTTAGAAACCTTGGAACATTTCTAACAATAGTACGGTCTCAAACTTCCAAATTTGACCAAAATTTTTGTTTTCAAGCTCAAAACCCAAAATTATTTTATATGCTAAATAATTATAAAATATTGCACATCAAAAAAAAATTACACTTTTCAACCGTACTATTGTTAGAAATGCTCCGATAATTCTAAAACTGTCTGTGGTTTTGTTCTAGCATGACAACTAAATGACTTCTACTTTTTTGAAAAATCCATAAAAATGTACCAAAAAACTGATATTTCGTATTTTCCAAAAAATAAGGCCTTAATCGAAAAAGTTACATGAGTAAAAAATGTGCACTCTCAACAAATACATATAGGCCTACTGGCCAAATTTCAAACGAATCGGATGAAAATAACTAAAATCGTGAAGTGACCCCCTTAAGTTATGTTCCTGTAAATTCCAGGTATGTATTTTATTAGGTTATTCCTCGACTATAAATACCTTGATAAATCGTCGATTTGTAATTTCGCCCCCTCTGCACCGAAACACACACAAAAGGCCCAATACAATCACGATAGTTTCTGCAAATGTGCTCGCCATTATCTTCAAAGTTTTGGCACATCAGCTTCGTTTCAGGAAAATTCCATGCTACACACTTCAGGAGTAATGGTGATGGCAGCAATGCTCAGTACAGTATGAACTAATACATCACCAATAATGACGTAAGCATTGGACAACCCAATACTATGCTCTTCAACTTTGTACCACTTATCAGGTCGCAGTTTAACAGGGATGCATTCATGCAACTTACGTTCTCATATTAATGTGAAAAAGGTGTAAAAGGTGTTTTCCTGAAAGTGTTTTTATCGCTTATCTAATTTTATATGAACTTTTGAGATTAAATTTTCAGTGTTTTATCACGGTCGGACGTCACGCAGGGTTATGCTTGTAATCATTTCGCTCAGATATCGAAAACTTGAAAGTAATTAAAAAGTTTAACTAAGGTTGATAAATTAAGAAAAGAACGTTGGAGGGAAAAAATATGTATGCTGAATGCCAGAACTGCTAGTCTGAATAATGTACAGCAAAATCTTGTTCTCAATAAGATTGGTTTCAGGAAGAATAACATTATTCTACTCTGGGATTGTTTCAAGTTCTGGAGGTTCGTAGTTACGGACATTATAAAGCGACGAGGAACACACGCTTTTAGCTCATATTCCTGATAAACATCAATTACAGTTAAATGAGCGTCTTCCCGGTTTTATGGCGTGTAGGTGTTGCTCCAGATCACGAAATTCAAAATAAGAATTAGTTATGAATAACCAATATATAAATGTATGAAAATAATAGCATGTGACAAAAATCACATGATAAAGCTATAAGGAAATGTGATGTATTCGAAGTTCTTGAAAAGAATTTCAAAATTTCCAAGTGATGTAGCCTTTCTACGCCCAGAGCTAAAAATATTTCTCTGGTACATATCGAGTGAACCTCTGGCCAAAATGCGTCGCAGGTAGATTCTATCTCTAAATATTAAGCTGGACATATATCTTGAATAATTCTTTGTCGAGTATTCATTCTTTTTTGCGATCATTTGGAAGAAAGGTTTGTATCTAGCTAATCGTTATCTATTTTACGATAATCGACAAAACTCATTCCCCGTAAAATATAGCTCGTGCAGAATAGCAACGTAAAATTTTTAAATCAATTTAGTGTCCCCGCGCGTCGTTGTGAATGTGTTATTTTCAATATTGTGTCTTATAAGTATTGATAACCTCATTCGCCCCGTTAAATACCGGCAACATAGATTTGTGAGTTTCATCAGTCAGTATCGTAAAAAAGTACTTAAGTCGAATACGAGGCTTTTCACGGGCCGATGAAATGATTTACGTTTATTTCCTCTCAATAACTAAATTATTAATGCTTATACTGTTTCCATTTTTTGATACTCACGTATAGCATGGAGTGAAATAACATGAACGTTGATTGAATACCCTAAAGCATTCTGTTGCTTTAAAAAGCGCTTTTGAAACCATGTCCATGTCGTTTGATCTCTGCCAATTTTTGCACGCACACGTGTATTCTGCAACGAAAATTTCAATTATTCGCGGAATTTTTTCCAGTTTGATTTCAGAGAATGAAATCATTCAAGGAAATGACATTGTCTGCGTAAATGACGCATACCTTCTAAAAGTTTCGTTCTAAAGTTCTTTCAAATTGGAAGCAATCCAGTCTTTTACTGCCGGATACAGAGACCAGAGTTTGGTACAAGACTGTCAGTCCTATGCTTGATAACTACACGTACATAGAGATGGATAGTAGCGCACTAAAAGTAGCGGTAGCGCCCGCTACAATTCAAAGCAGCGCTGCCTAGCTCTGCAACTACAGTAGGCTGATTCTAACATTATTCAAAGTGTGAGTTATAATGTATAAAAATGTTGGAAGAGAAGTATATTGGAAAAAAACATTCACTTGTTCCTATAAAATCTAAGAAATGTTAAGTAAACGGTAAATTTGCACCTGATATTGACTTCTTCAGCAAACGAATAGCTGAACGGAGAATTCTGTTTTGCGTCAATCTACGTACTTATGCTCAGAAGACACCTAATTGGTCCGGTATTGCAAGGAATTCATCCCTACTCAATGCTGAATTTGAACTTAACCATGTTCATCAGAAGCTAAACAGAAAATGATCAACATTGTTATCTCCTACAAGATACGAAGCGCAGATGAAATATCCACACTACTATCCAACATAAGCTTTCGGGTGAGTCCTCGGAAAATTATTCTCAATTAAATTGTAACTTTACTCCGGTTGCAACCTCGCATGAGCATGGAACCGCGCTAATCTGTAAAGTTAATGTATCCTTTTGAATACATAAATCTACCAGGAGATACGACTACTTTGGTAGCAATAAATCCGCATCAATTTACGCCGAGTTCTAAATCCAAATTTTGAGACAAGTGAGTTCAATGACTATCGATTCATTGATCCATCAAAGGCATCAGAAGTTGAAATTAGTCATCATGATCATTAACTGAGCTACAGGTTTGAACAAATTTAACCATATAATTTTACAACGATGAAACATCTGTTAGTTTCAACATCATTAGATGTTGGACAAATGTTCTTACCTTCACCTGAGCGAGAATATCTTGAAAGAAATAGAATTTCTGCTCTTTTCGTACCCCAAGTTGTAAAAGAAACGGCTGGCTAATGTGACCATGAAGTAGAGAATTGAGAGATCGCCTAGGTTTATTGTTAACGAACGTATTGTTCATGCATTCTTTCTCTTAAATTTATTTTGAGTCAAATTAGGTACAGCTTCCAACAAAAGTCTTTGTTTGGAAGCTGCACCTAATTTGAATGTAAGTAAATTTTATTTACGACCATCAAATCACAGAAATTGAGCACATGCCTTATGTTTTCGAAAACAAACATTTCACATTTCCCTTACAGGGCAGTAGTATGCGTCGTAGCCAAAAGAACTAATGCGTGTTACTTTGATTTTCCTACCACAGCTTGATAAACTCTTCATCTTCAGGTAAGGTTTAAAAATTCAAACCAAATAAATAGTCTTTTAATATTATGTGAATTCCAGGGGCGATGAAAAGATGAACTAACTTCAAAACACAATATTTTCACTAGTATTGTAACGGCGTATTACAATTCTAGTGCTGTAACAAAATAATAACCCAACTTGAAATATGCAGAACATAAAACCAAAACAACAATTTTGTACATTTATGAACAGGTGCAATTCCCACTCACGATTGCACTCACACACATGCGCACTCATTCAACACACAGGTTTTTGCCAGTCAGTCTCTAGGTTAATAATTATAAGTTGGCGAAACTAAGACTGAACTTTTCGAGTCGTGTTCATGGTTTGCTTCACATAGGGTAGCCAATCGCGCCAATCGAGTTCTGCCGACCTAATCTCTCTGAATGGGTGACTGAAATTCTGGTGATCTATGTTGCTGATTAAACGATGATAGAAGCAAATGCGTCTTCAGTTTCAGTGGACTACTGAAGTTTAACACTGCCAATCTATGACTATTAATGAAGAAATCACACTAATTAGAAAGAAATAAACTGACCCGGTTCACAGGCGAGTCTAGATCCCCTGTAACAGTTCTCTCTGCCGATAAAAATGCAAACTTGTACCTAGTCCTATTAAGCACTCCGAAATATTGGTTGCATGCGCAATTTTCCAAAGAATACTTGAGAAAACGAAAGTTTTTTTCACCATTATTTCACCTTTGTTTTTTCGTGTCTACCTGTAATCGCGGGTACGTATCCAGTTTGTTCTTGAATGTAAGAATTTTAGAATTTATGGTTTAGAATTTAGAGACAAATATTTATTATTTTATCTTCTGTAGATTTTAAACATAGCTTTTCTTCTGGTGCTTCGAATGAAAAAGGAATATTTATATTCTAAGAAAGATAACTCGAATAGACTTGGTGCTGGTAAAACGTAAGATTAGGATGTACTAAACGAGGGTTGCGTTAGATTAAAAGAAGGCTGCAAGAGGTATTACTTCTATGAAGGCTTTTAACAAAGTCAAGAACTTTTGAGCCAAACTATGCTCAAAGTCTGTAGTCTGGATGAAAACATAACGGAGCATTGACAAGAATTTACTACTAAATGCATTTCTGTAACATGAAAAAGAACAAGACTAACACGTTACACACTAAAAGAATTAGTCAAGTACTTAGAGTTTCGACTTGGGCTGAACTACTGTGGTCATTGAGTGACAATCTCAATATATTTGAAATTATATTACAAAAAATGAACAGTAAACATGCTCAAACTCGGCAAAACATGAGCCTTGAGCTTGTATGCACCTCTCATACATTACCGAGATTGTTTATTACTGAATATTTTTCCGTCCATGAATGGGTTGAAGTTTTAAAAAATTGTAGCACGTAAATGAAAAATTTAGGAGAATATTCAGAATGTGAGTTCCTATTTAATAGTGATATTGTTCAAATGCAAAATGAAGTAAGCCACCTTAAAACGCTATTTGAAACAAAAGAAGCGGAACACAAAAAAATTCTCGAAGAACAGAATGAGAAAATAGATAGCTTAACCTCCCGCCTCGACCAGTTGGAAAAAAATGATCAGCGCCGAGACATTGAAGACAAAAAATGTACTCTCGCCATTTCTGGAAGGGAAATACCGCAATCCCACGCAGGCGAAATCTGTAAGGACACAGTCTGCCAGCTCCTGAAGGACAAGATCAACATTGACCTCTCCGACACTGACATCACGTCAGCTACAAGAATGGGGGAAAAAACAGTAACTGGGAACGTAGATCAAAGAAACATTGCATTTGAACTAAAACATTATAACAAAAAACGTGAAATTCTCAACGCCTGCCGAGAAAAGAAACCACAGTTCTTCTTCATAAATGAATACCTCATACCTTCACGAGCTAACGCCATGTACATTCTGGGGATGGCCAAAAGGAAATTCCCGGATAAAATTGGAATCCCAAGAACACAGGATGGAGACATTTTCATATTTAACCCCGGAAACCAAGATTCAAGACGCCGCGAGATAAACACGCCAGATGACCTCGAGCAATACCTGATGCAACAACTTAATATGACATCGAAGCAGGTCATGGGTGACCAGACTAGGTGATCTCCTAAATTAGATATGTCATTTTCGTGTTAATTTAACCTCAATTAGGTATCATGTCAGTTTAACCTCAACTTGATGTTAGTCTAACCTGAATCTATACAAATGTATAACAGATGTGTTTGTAAACATTTATGACAGCTGTGTGTGAACTTTTGAAACAACGCAATGAGCAATTTTTCACCTCCCAATGTTACTGTGAATTTTTTCTTTTTTACCACTAAAGTTATTATTACGCGTAAACCATATTAGCTGACTATATCATTGTCGTTATAATCTTTAAAACTTATTACCTGTTGTATGTGAACTTGTAAAAACGCCTTCATGCGGCAATCTGTTTACACCAATGTTGTGGTATTGAACTCCAATATTATTCGCTCATGGACTGAGTTTATGTGTACTCACGTTCTCGCACTAGATTTTTTTATACTCTATTCTCTCGTACTTCATAAGCTAGTTTTTTAGACAGTAATATCCCTTAAAGCTTGACTCTGTATTTCGTTTTTAAGCTTTATAGTACCTACTTCTGACTGTTTACTAATTTTAAATGACTGATCACCCTGAGATATTCGAGGAAATCGACCCAGATCTCAATCATTTGAACAGAATATATCCAAACCTAAACGACTCTCAAGAGTGTAGGTATACTAATATATCAAAATTCAACGAAACTAAACGAATAACTGACCGAGATTTCTCACTCCTGTGTTGGAACTGTAGGTCACTCTATCCAAAATTGGAAGAGATACAATGTACTATTACTGAACTTAAATATACCCTAGACGTGATTAGCTTCACCGAAAGCTGGCTAGATGACTCGACTAAAAACATGATTCGATTTGAAAATTGTCATAGTTACCATTCGCTAAGAAAAAACCAGCGGGGCGGAGGCATCAGCACATATATATCTAACCACATAGACTCGAGAACCATAGCAAGTGCAACAATGAATCAGGATCATATAGAATCACTCTTCGTGGAACTGTCTAGAGATGGTAAACGCATTGTGCTTGGAACGGTGTATAGGCCTCCTACAGCCTGTCCTATATCCTTCCTGAATGAGCTGAATCGTATTATTTCTCAGTTCAACAGGCCCTTATACAATGACATAATAATATGCGGTGACTTCAATTATGATCTACTGAAACATGAAAGCTATGAACCAATCTCTAATTTCCTAACAACCTTTCAGTCTCAATCCTTCCTTCCGATCATTACAAAGCCTACACGAATAACCTCAGAGTGTGCTGCGCTGCTTGACAATATCTTTATAACAGACCCAAGTGATTTTCTTGCTGGAATAATTACTTCTGACTTATCATATCACCTCCCAGTTTTTCTTATTAAGAAAAATGTCTATATTGCTTGCACCAAGGCATGGGCTGAAACTTACTCATATCGTAAAATAAACGAACCAAATTTTGAAGAAATGCGCACCGTTCTAGAAGAATCAATGCCTACATTGCACATCTCTCAACAAAATAATAATACTACGAGCATTGATGAAGCAGTAGTAAAGTTGACTGAAACTATAATGACCGCATACAATCAGTGTTGCCCAATTGTAACTCGTACAGTTACCCCGAAAAATAAACAAAAGCCCTGGATTACTAGAGACATCGTAGTAAATATAAGGAAACGTCAAGCGTACCTAGCCCTCTTTTGCGAAGGGCGAATATCTAGAGAAACATATAACCGATTCAGAAACTATGTAACAAACTAGATAAGAACATCAAAAAAGAACTACTTTACGCTCAAGTTTACTCAATTCAAAACTGACCTTAAAAAGACTTGGCATCTCCTTAACTCTTGCTGTAAGCCGAATAATGCCGATAAAAAGAAAATTGAATATGTCATTCAAGATAATGTGAAATACCATGAGAAGAAAGAAATTGCTAATCTCTTTAACAACTTCTTCGTAAACGTAGGGAAAACTATAGCTGATGGTATTCCAAGTGAACCTACTGATCACCTGGAATTTATGGATCATATTCGAGAACCCAACTCCTTTTTCTTTACGCCTACAAACTCCTCCGATGTAATTACTTGCATAAACAACATGAAAAATAAATCGAGTGGGCTACAAACGTTTCCGACTAAAGTACTTAAAGTTATTGCTGACATTGTAGCCCCGCTGATATCAAATATTATTAACCAGTCTCTCTCACTAGGCGCTTTCCCGAACTCCCTCAAAGTTGCTAGAGTAACCCCTATCTTTAAAAGTGGTGAAAAAACCTGTGTAAACAATTATCGACCTATCTCCGTACTACCAATTATTAGCAAAGTATTCGAAAAGATTGTGTATAAAAAAGTGTACTCTTATTTTGAACAAAAATCATTTCTTTACGATAAACAATACGGCTTTCGCCCTAAAAAATCAACAACACAGGCTATATTAAATCATTTACAATTTCTCTATTCTAATATAGATGAAGGAAAGCCTGTCTTCTCTGTATTTCTTGACTTTCGAAAAGCATTCGATTGTGTGGACCATAAAATACTACTCTCGAAACTACAATGTTATGGCATTCGAGGGATTGCCCATGATTGGTTCAGATCATACCTAACAAATCGCTAGCAATACGTTGTCATTGACGACGCAAAATCAGACCCACAGACAATTAGCCATGGAGTTCCACAAGGATCTGTTCTTGGGCCTCTCCTGTTTCTGATTTTTATCAATGATATTGTAAAATCTACATTATTCTTCAAATTCATACTTTTTGCCGATGACAGTACGCTTTCTGCGGTCCTTCCGAACCAAAATCTCGCTATGGTTGTGGAGAGTATAAATAATGAACTTCATAAGGTTTCATCGTGGCTCAAAGCTAATAAAATAAGCCTTAATATTGATAAAACAAATTATATTACATTCTCATACAAGAAAGATGTATCTCTCCCATACATTAAAATTGGCGAAGGTGAAATCGAAGAAACCAACTCATGTAAGTTTCTGGGCATCATAGTAGATAAACATCTGACCTTCAAAGAGCACATCACTCATATTAGTTCTAAATTATCAAAATCCATCGCAATCCTAAATAAAGTTGAAAATTTTCTGCCTGAAACAGCTTTACAAATGCTCTACCGAACGCTTATTTCTCCATACTTGCAATACGGAATAGAAGCATGGCATGGAACTGATAAAAATAAAACTAACAAAATTTTTACTTTGCAGAAAAGAGCTGTCAGAGCGGTAAAGAACCTAGAATATAATGCTCACACAAATGATTCTTTCAAAAATTTACAAATACTTAAACTTTCGGATCCCAACAAAATCTCCATCTGTAATTTCATTTACAAAACATTAAGAAATGATGGCGACAATAGCCTAAGACAATTATTGACTGCCCAAACTGGTCATCACGACCATTTAACCCGAAATAGAAGTAAATTCATGCTTCCTTATTATTCGAAGGCCCGGTCGCAACACAGTATCCTCTTCGTTGGAACCAAAACTTGGAACTCTATACCTGCGGAGATCCGTAAATGTAATTCGTACAAAGTATTCAAAAGACATCTTGAGTCTCACTTCCTATCAGAATACTAGTCGTGTAAGATCACCATGTCAAATCTTGCCTCCTATACATGTAACTACTGATAATGTAATAATGTAACTTGCTTTGGGTAACATAACCGATCTTCAGTCTGCTCTTGAATCGTTTTATCGAAAATACTGTTAAATATAGCCGATTTGACCTATATTGTAAAATACAGCATAAAATTATTCTACACCTTAGAATAACGTGATGATAGGATGTCCTAGAAGTCGCTGAACTCGTTCGGGCCCACAGGCAGCTATACTCAAATTTAACCATTGTACTAGACTTAAGAAACATTCTACCTCTGTATCACCTGTGGTAAATAAATTGTTTGTTTAAATTGTTTAAATTGTCTATTTTTCAACACGTGGCATTATTGAGGAGCAGAATTGAGCGACCCTCGATTCTTATATGCGAGTTTCAAATTTTCGCACCAGAATGCATTTCAACGATATGACTTTAATAAATCCATGTTCTAGAGCTTCAATTAGCTTCCAGAAAGAGGTAACGGACAACACCAGTTACGGACCACCAGACAGTCATCATATTTTTTGCTGATGCCACTTTGGATTTGGGGAATATTCAGGAGACTCATCGCAACCAAGCCACTGACTTGATCGTCGTTACTGATATTAGACATCCTCTTTTCGTCGCAAGAGATTTTTTAGTCATTAAAAATAATATTGCTTTCTGCAAAAAGATAAACGAGTTCGCGTCAAAACTCCGAACTTTTTTATCTTTACCGAGCTCACGGGGTCCTCGTTTGCTAAGCTTTTTACCTTATCAGTCGTCTGCAAATTGCGTGAGACAACTGCAGTGCGGACACGATATGAGTTCAAGATGTTTTGGTGATATTTTGACTGGGATTCAACTTGGCAATAATTGATTTCACTTATTCGTCATCAAAACCGAATCACTGTCCTTTGCTCATCTTCAATGCTGTCATCACAACATACTGTAGCTCTCTCCTTTAAGCCTCTCATGGTTGGTAGGCAGTGAGTTTGGAATACAACCTTTCACAGAGAAAAAGCTACAAATTGTAATGTTATTCTAGTGTGTACTCCAGGATGAAATTTTGTAATTACGACATTCATATCTTGTCAAATTTTGCCCTTTATATCCAATACATAGTATTGATATGTAGGTTAGTTTCTTACCGATGAAAATTGGTGATAGATAATTCTTTTCCTTCAAATCAGAAAATTCTTTTACGTCGTTTTTCCATTTCTCTCTAGACGTGATTAATCAATGCTCAACCTCGTTTTAACGCATATGAATGAAAGAAAATTGTTTTGATGTCTATAATTTTTGTGATACATTCAATCATTTAAAAGTGGAAGCTCAACACCATTTCATCGTTCCTTCATTCGCCAAAATTCTTACAGTGCATTTCTGCTATCAGTTCTGAAATTGGGAATTATTCACCAGTACTTTACATCATCAAATCTAAATTGAGTGGGTTGTTCAAGGATGGATGAAATGGTAAGCTAACTGTAATTATGGTCCGTACGTCAATGAAAAGCAATGAATTAACTCACTTAATTTTGCTTTGCACGAGACGTGGTACTAACATTTCTTGTACAAGTACTCTTTTGTTTCCAACAATGCATAAAAAAACGTTATGGAGGCTCCAGAGATTCCTACTGTAACTTATGCCGACACAAATGCAAGTTCATTTCGACACACGAACAGGAATGTCACCAGTCATGTCAAATGACCTCTCCTCCCACCACTTCTTTCTCCTCGGCGTTTGTAGCTATGGTACACTCGAACTTGTCGTTTGTTCAAACAATATGTAATTTTCGTGAACGCTGATATTTTGGAGATAATCAACCGAACTCACTGCTGGTAATTGTGCTTTTCTCTCATTCGCCTCACCTACGTTACGCGTTGCTCTGGTTTTCAAGGGTTAAACTTAAGGTCTTTGTTGGCGTATAATGATGAAAAACTTCCGCTCGAGTACTAATATCGCTGGAAGTTTCCTCGTTATCGAGCAGTGAACGTCGGAAGACGTCTCGTAACATCACAGTTCTACACCCTAACTCAAATATATAATTATATACTCGGCGTAAAGAACTTCGTGGTTCTTAGGGTACTTAAAGGGTAACTCGAAAACGCACAGGCTTATTCAAACGGTTTCTGTAACAATATCTTTCAAATACTTAAAATCGACAAACAAAAGCATATTTTAATTGTACACTTCAATTTCTCAAATTATACTCTTTAATAAACTAAATTAACCGATTCAACGAAGGTATTAAAACCTATATAATACATTAAATCTCTCTAGGAATTATTGTACGCTATATAGCAGGCTATGAAGACTAAGAGAAAACGTTGAAGTCTCACCGTATTATCAGCCCGTTTCGTGCGTACTCTTCCGTGGAATGACAGCAAATGAAACGCCTTGCGTGCATACCCACCTTTATTTAATGTGCTTAGACTAAAATATGCCTACCCGACACGCATGAGCTTCACTACACTCTGCCTGAACAATTGTAGATTAAAAAGTCTACCAAATTGTAGTTCTTGTTGTAGTTCTCATTTTAGCTTCACGACTAAGGTAACCCGTGCTCACCTTATTTGAAAGATATTTGAAATTAACAAGTGGCTAATCGATTCCGAGATAACTGTAAAGGGTCTTGCACGTATGATATAGAAGAATCACTAGCTGCTTAACAATACATTTTTCCGTTACGTACCTTGCTGGCTTCACACCCTCATCACAACACTCTTATTCCGCATTTTTAGAATGATCATTAATCGGCAAACGTGCGAATCAAGGTTTGCTTTATACCAGTGATTCTTAATCTGAGTTCGGCATCGTACAGTTTGTGCACTAACACAGTATATAGTTATATACATATTTTTGAATTTGAAGAAAAAAAAATTTCCAACTACAAAGCGTTCGATGAATGCATATATGAAACTTGTGGGGTGCAGTACCTCAAACAAGGTTAAGAACCACTGATCTATATTCACCGTCGAACATCAAATACTAGAAGCGAACAGCATCAGTGCCTGTGTTTTGACAAGGGAATCAAATTCCGTGGTACAGGTTCACTCCCTTGCAAAACAAATAAGCATCGTGTATTTGAGGAATGAAACTCCGCTCATCTTACGTTGCTGCTCAGTGCCGAAATGAACCACAATGCTGCCACTACTTTTTTATAAAGGCACACAGTCCGTCTCAAATATTCATGAATAATATTCGTTGTAATTTTGCAATGCGTCTAATATCAGATAATTCTGTACCTAGATTTAGCTGTGAATCGGAATCAATCCCAATTGAAAATCAAGGACGTGTCGCCGGTGGATTAAAAACGTGACAGTCGATCAAGGATGATTTATTGGGTAGTTGGCAGTCTCTACTTTTAAACTCTCTCTCCACGCTCATAACTACGCATGGTCGAGCTCGGACGTGAAATTCATTGTTGGCCATGGATGATATGAGGGGGAAAAATTTTCGGTTGGTTAATGGCCTTAATATTTAAGAACGGCCATCTGTGGTTTACAGCCCCACAAATGTGTGCTGCAGGTGTGTGCTGCAGGTAGTGTGCTTCAGGTAATGTGCTGCAGGTGGCGTGCTACAGGTGGCGTGCTGCAGGTAGTGAGCTGCAGATATTGCGCTACAGGTGGTGCGCTGCAGGTAGTGCGCTGCAAGTAGTGTGCTGCAGGTGGCGTGCTGTAGGTAGTGTGCTGCAAGTGGTGTACTGCAGGTGGCGTGCTGCAGGCAGTGTGCTCCAGGTGGTTTGCTACAGGTAGTGTGCTGCAGGTAGTGTGCTGCAGGTAGTGTGCTGCATTTGGTGTACTGCCGGTGGTCAGTTGCAGGTGATCAGCTGCAGGTGGTGTGCAGCATGTGGTGTACTGCAGGTGGTGTGCTGCAGATAGTGTGCTGCAGTGAATGATTGCCGTGCGTATAATGAACGGACGTGACCCATCAATCGTGTGTTATGACATTGTTACGCACACTGCATCAAGCTTGATGAAATATGTAGAATATTTTATTTAATATTTATTCTTCTCCAAAAATGTTCACAACATAGTTAATGAACACTTTACTATGCTGTACAATGAAAAAGATTGGTACATTTACTCACGTTTATCAATGCGCTTACCATTTTAATGGGTATGTTTTTACATCATTCTTCAACGAAATGCCACACATCAGCTGAAGTAGTTTGATAAATCAAGCAGGAGTTAAAGCTGCAAATTGACTTTATTTCACGATCAGTGTTTCCAAATTAGGTCTTTCCAAATTCTCATGAAAGGTTGTTAGTTTAATTTGTTTTACAAATGAACTTTCTGAATTAGTAAATTTTAGCACAGTACTAATGGCCTTTAGCACAGTACTAATGACTGTGGCCACAGTACTAATGGCCACAGTCATCAATCGTTAACCATAAAAACGAATTGAGTCGTTGCGTTTGTTTTAGCCTTGTGTCAAATATCCCAGCCCCTGAAAAAAAAACTAAAGATTAATTTTTATTCATATTTAATTTAAAACGAAGACTTCATCATCAACGAAATGTATTGAAAACACTGAGAAGGCATTCAATAAGGTTGCGGCCTGCCCGTATAAGTCGGAGACCAATCGAAGATCATCAGAGACCAATCGAGGATCATCGGAGACCAATCGAGGATCATCGGAGACCAATCGAAGTTCATCTATAAATTACCCTAGTCTTGCCTGCTTGAATTAGAATCGAAGAACATAAAGGCATAATCTAATACAACCTTACATCCTTGCATACACATGTGAAATGTATGCTATATTTTTCCATTAGTATTATGTACTCTTCCAAAAAACGGTTTCCAATAAATGAACTTTATTATCCGTAACTCTATTTATCCTAAAAAATTACTTAAAGCACTCGTGGATGAGGCTCGATCTCTGAGACACCGCAAAGCGTGAGCGGCGGGCGGCGTAATCTCAACTGGCAGTTCTTGACTTGTCAGGTCGTGATTGCTGTAGTGATTGCATTCTTCGTAATTATTCTGTTCGATAAATTGTAACCTAATATTTAACGTAATAAACTCGTGTTTAATGATCTTTTATTGTAATATGAGTTTTGTGGAATATTCAACAATTTTGTGTTGATTGACAGTGATTCATCCTTAGATCTTCCACGTTAGTAGGTGGGCTCAAGCTGAGTTCAAATTTTTTTAATTTAGTTATGTGGTGGGTGTTCCAGATGTTTTACGCTATGTTAGTAGAGAATTTGTTTAAAAGGGGAGCAATGTCTCTTTCCTCGTGATTTGTTACATTTTGTTGAATGATTGAAACAATTTTTATGGCCCAATTATTTTTGGCTTATAAACAGAATTGGGTCAGTATTGAGTTTAGCGCGTCAACGATTTCGATTTTTTTCCGTATGTTTAGGTAATGGGGACATTTTACGACGTTTTACATTAATCATATCGTAATCGCAAATGCTTAGTTTTCAAGAGTGCATTAATAACGTTCAAATAGGAACAGCATTAATGGCAGTTTTGAAATCGCTCCTCCGGTGAAAAGTGGATGCGGAACACGCGCAGGTTTTTGGTGCGAAAACATCGGTCTTGGTATGGTTAATTTTAGTTATTTTAGGTTTACTTAAGTTATTTTATTTAACTAACCTAACTTTACCCAACCTAACCTCACCTATTGCTACGTCAATACCGTATTTAAACTTATTTACATGTCCGTAAATTGAATTTTATATACGACGTTCCTATGACTTTAAAGTTAAATGTCTCGAAAAGTAAGTATTGACGAGGAAAATGTAATTCATGTAAAACATTTTAAAATGTCTCTTATTACCTAAATACATCAGAAAAAGTTTCAAAGTCGATGACGCGCTAAATTCAATATTAACCCGGAAGTAAATGAGCTCCATTGTTTTTATTATCTGTTTTGAGTTGAGATAATTTGGAGTACGAAATTTTTTTTTGTATTTTTGCCTGATTCCTTACGTAGATTCTAAGCGTTGTATAGGCCAAAATGCTTGTGATGATTTCTTTCATGAGTCTGTGTAAGAAACGGGAGGCTCTGTCTCATATTTATTCAAATGTTAAATCTGAATGCACAGTACTCGATCATGCTGCATTAATTGTATTCGATTTTGCTGTATGCTGTTAATGAAATTAGAAAAGACAAACCTAAAACAGAGTTCATTTTCAAAGTATTTCTAGGTATAGTAAATGATGTACAGGTATCAATACGAGTGAAATTAGAGTTCATTCAAAACCCTTTTTGCAGTTAATTGCAAAATATGCTTTATTTTCATAAAAAGGCTGATTATCTGGAAATTTTTACTTATTGAAATGAGTCATCCTTTAAAGCTCAGTTTTTTACACAAGTGATTGTACTACATGCTATTCAAAGATTTTAAGTTTTTAAATATAGGAGTATTAAGTTGTGGTATTTCCAGGTTTAATCGCCATCATTTCATTCTTTATAGCTAGGTGTATGGCTTTTATATTCGTTAGATTTTGTTATTACAGATTGAACCCTTGACAAATATCTATGTTAGTGGTGAACAATGGATGACAAAAAGTTTAGAAAGCTCAAAGCTTATTCCACTTAATCAAAACGTCAACAAAGGCGACGCCGGAGAGCAGCTTTTAACTCTCCTAGTTTTGGTGAATCCACTTATAGTGGAATAATCAGCCTTGCTGTTCATCTGATGCTGCAGAGCACGGTTCTGGTCCAATCCGTGAATCAACCGATTGTGGAACTAATCAGCCTTGCTGTTTATCTGACACTGTAGATCCTGGTTCTGGTCCAATCAGTGAAGAGCTAGAAGATGCTAATCATATCAGTGTCCCTAAATATTGATGAAAAGTGTGCCTACTTAAAGGAAAAAGACTTCATAAACAAAAATACAAACAACGACATCCATGGCTACATGTCACTGGAAACAAAAATTGAAAGTGCGGTGATTAATTGGGCAATAGATTGCCCTAGAGTACCAGGTTCCAGTGTAACCAGCTTACTCCACCATTAAGTGAATTTTTTCCAGGACTAGTTGTGACTTCGAAGACTCTTTGCAGTAATGAAGTGAATGTAATAATTAGCAGAATGCACACATGGGAAGGTATGCTCATTTCAATGACTGGCGTGAAAAGTTGAAGAAACATGAGTATCTTTTTAGTTATTTAAAAATGATAAAGATAAACATCAACATAGATAAAATTCCTTTATTTAACGATTCTATAAAATGTCATACCTGGCCAATCTTGATTCAGTTATGTCATCAATCCTCAAAGATTTATGCAGTGGGATTTATTTGTCTGAATCATTTGAATCCAATAAAGTGCCCCATGTCAATGATTTCCTTGCACAATTTGTTGATGAAATGAAGAATTTGAATAATGATGGTTTAATCACTAACAATCGTCGTATGGCAGTTGAGATTCAAGCATTTGTGTGTGATGCTCCAGTTCGGTCGGATCTAAAACTGTAAATCATAATGCATACAATAGCTGTGAGAGATGTCACCAGAAAGGTTCGTATGCTGGAGGCATGTTGTTTTGTTGGAAGTGAATAGAAATCTCAGCACAGATGATGAATTTAATGAAAAAGCACACCCGAGTCATCATATAGCTCCAGGTCATACAGTTCTTTTTGAACTGAAGGTATATAGGACTAGTTAAAAGATAGAACTGAAGATAGGACAAGTCATTTGCCTTGTGTGTTTGGGATTAATGCGGAGGTTGCTGCTTAGATTGAGAGGCTCAAAAAAGGGTGAAATTAAGTGTTCTTTGAGTCCTGCAAAAAAAAGTATTACGAAACTCATTGCTAACAACATCATGCCATGTGCAATCAGATTTTGTTAGGAAATTAGCTGGGGGATTCAACGCAATTTTACATTGGAAAGCTACTGGATTCAGACTTTTTTGCTACATATTGGCATAATAGTTTTTGAAATTCTCCCAAAAGAATACTATTTGAAATTTCTCAATTTGAGCCTGGCTATGCGCATACTCTTGACAAACAACCAGCAGCCCAACCTCCCGGGGGCCCAGGCAATGCTGTTGAGATTGGTTCACTGCACAAAAAAGCTGCATGGAAATAACATTATTTCATATAATGTTCACTCTATCATTCACTTAGTACAGGATTATGAAAAGTGAGGGTCTCTGGATAATGTGTCCTGCTTCAGATTTGAATCCTACCTTGGCCAATACCTTAAAGGCAGGCTCTCTGGAAGGAATAAACCGTTGGAACAAATTTGTCGTCATGTTTCAGCAGAAAATAGTTGCATAAAAGAGAGAAACACTTCTGTCAGAAGTGAAAATTTCATCACTGTTGGTTCTAAACAGATTAAGAGTGGACCTATTGATGCAAGAGATAATTATGTGATGCTTGTTCCTGGAGAAATATGATGCATTACAGAAATAGCAGGTGATTTACTTTGTATCACCTTATTTAAAAAAGAAACACTTTTTACAAATCCAGTTGATTCTCAACTGGTAAGTATTTATAGGGTCATGAGTCTGAAAATTTACAAGAAAGTAGCACCCATTGAAATTCAAATAAAAATGATCATGACTCAAATGCAACTTTTTGTTGCAATTACTTCGTTGCTTACTTCTTGATTTTTTTTCCTGTCAGATCTCCTCAGGAGAAAGCAATAATTTTATATATAGGTAGCGCACCCAGGAGAGGGCCTGAGCTCATGGTTAGGTAGGCCTTCTTTTTGCTAAAATAGAAGTTTTTTTATGTTAAGGACCAACTTTTTCAGCTCACTGCTATTGTTGCATTCAGCACAGACCACTTCCTTCTTCAACCTTTTTCTAGATTAAACTTCCTTCCTGACTTGCTGTTTTTGATGCACTTGATATCGTACGTGTGTGGTGACGCATGTTGTTGCAAGTATGTCATATGTGCCAATACACTTGGTCTATAGATTCCTCATGTATGTGTCTGTTCTAAATGGTCCCTTCATTATCCTCTCTCCTGAAAATAACTCTTGTAGGTAGGGAGGCTTAAATTGCCTTTTGTGTATTCCCCTCAGGGGGATACAACTTTTGTATCTAAGGTTAAGAATTTAAAGACGAAGAATACAGCACGGATATGTATCATTTTTAATAGAATTTATCGAAGCTAAATTTAAAATATCTGAATTAGTCAATTTTAAACGTTTCGGAGACCAGCTCCAAATTCGGTAAGACTGAAGAAATAAAAACCAAAATTGGTTAATTCTAGACAAAAGTGACATAAGTGACAAAATATCTATGGGAATTAGCTTATGCCACTTATGGGTAATCTATGAATCTATGGGAATTAGCTCTCCCAACGGTATTATGTGAGGGCCCAGGCTAAAGGTTAGGTAGGCTCTCTTTTTGTTGAAATAGAATAGGTTTTTACTTTGTTACGGACCATCTTTTTTCGGTTCTCTGCTGTCCTGTTTTTCAGCACCTACTACTTTCTTGTTCAACTTTCTCTTGTTTCGTGAACTTCTTTCTTGGCATTCTATTTCTATGCACCTTGTGCATAGATTCCGCGTTCTCTCAACTCTGTACTAAATGATGCTTCATCCTTCCTCTCTTTGAACATCTTTGTCTGGAAAAGGGAGGCTAAAACTTTCTTATATAATAATAATAATAATAAGAATAATATTATTAATAATAATAATAATGGTAGTGTAGTAAGATTTGACAATAGAACACGCCACATTGATTTCCACTCCCAATGTGTCAGTTTGTCAGTGTCACACACTGTTCAAAGCTTTGATTGCAATTGAATATCGCGTAACTAAATATTTTTAGCTCATTGTTGTGAAAGCTCTAGGCAGCTGGGGAGGGGGATGAGTTTGAGAATATTGAATCTAAAAGTAAACATTAATTAAAAGTTGATTGTTGACATATTTTGATAGATGCAAATAGCTCCCATCCAAAGTTACACATGGAGTTCTGCGTAGCAATAAGTATATTAAGAGTGTTTGGTCCGATAGAGGAAGTCTGCTGTTCATTAGCTTCTGCATGCTTCTATAGTAGTGACGATTTGGATGTGTAAGCCAATATAACTCTCCCAAACTTGAAAGTTTCACACTCTGGGAAGTTCCTACAGTATTTTCCTTGACGATTGCATGTTATTGCTAGTACTCCATAAAACTTTCAATATATGCGCCTGCAAATAGAGAACAGTATCGCATAACCCATGGAAAACCCCTCATGGGGATACAACTATTGGATCTATGGGAATTAGCGCTCCCAGGGGCAAAATGAGTGGGCCCAAGCTGAGAGTTTGGTAGGGCTTCTTTTTGTTGGAATGAAATTATTTTTTATATTAAGGACCATCTTTTTTTCGGTTCAATACTGTCCTGCTTTTCAGCACCTACTACTTTCTTTTTCTACTTTTGTCTTGTTTCATGAACTTCTTTCTTAGCTTACTGTATCCACGCACTTTGTGCATAGGTTCCGCATTCCCTTAATTCCACACTAATTGTGCTTCCTCCTTCGTATCTTTGAACATCTTTGCTGTGGTAAAGGGAGGCTAAAACTTTCTTATAATCAATCAATCAACCCATGGAGGGATCTGACACTAATGAAAATCTCCTAGTGAAACAGTATTCTCCTTGGAAACAGTATCTGCAATTTGATTTTACTTTGAATACTATGCATTTACTGCCCGTTGAATTGCTATTAGTCTTTGATTTCAATCGTCTTATGTTATTTTTTATATTATTTACATGTAAAAATAATTTAACTACTATTGCTCCTTTGATTTCAGTGGAGCGCCAAAAGAAGCAACAACAGGTCATGAGAAAGAAAAGCACTTGCATCTCAAGTTGGACCAAATTGTGGAAGTTGTAAAAGGAAATAACCTCTACTCAAAGAGATAGTGGACAAGAGAAAGGGTGAGAAGATGACGCCCAGTGAAACTCCAGTTTCTCACTGCTTACAGGTGCCTGATGAATTGGAGTCCCTTCTCAAAGAAGATGATTTGGTTAGTACAGTAGAGCTTGATGTTGTAAGCTTGTCAGAAGCATTGCTTCGTTACGCTAGGCAGTTGATATGTTCTGTCCTATATCAACAACAGCTGGCTAATTTAAATATATAATTGAACTTCAAAAGCCTTTCTAGTGGTGATAGTCTTTCTAAAAATGAAATTAACGTCGCTACATAACTGGAATGCCCATTTCAATTTTTATCCTATGTTCATCTTGAGTATCTATAGATAAAGGGTTTTCTGAAACCACAAAAAAAAATTCAAATTTGGCACCCGATTTTGTAGGAAGGTTTTGTCTACGTTGAGTTGAAATTAAATTAAATGATCTGGATCTTGAATAAAAACCAAAGCTATAAATCCTTTTCTTGAGTAACTGCAAAGAACGGGTGAAATCTAGAAATTTTCAATGTCAATTTTGATTCATTTAACCCGAACAAATGTGCATATGTTTGCCAATTTTCAGTAGAGCCAGTCATAGATGAAATAAAACTTCCATAAGGTCAGATAATTGCAGTACTTTCTTTGAACATCTACAACTCAAACTCACATGCTACCCCATTGTAGGGACTAATTTCAACACGTGTGCTCCACATAGTTCTAGGTACTATGCTAAAATGTTATTTTACCTACTCACCAGAAATCCCTGCTGGTGAATGCGAGACGATCGTCGCTCGGAAAGACAGTTAGCAGAATGCTAAGGATACTTATGACTCGAAACCTTGCTGTTCAGTTCAGCATGACGGGGATGGAGGTGAAGCGACTGAAGTCGAAGTTAAAGTTCGAGAACTCATCTGCTTGCTGCTTGATTGAAGGTATGATATCGTTTAGGCAGGTGACTCGAATTTGCTTGTCTCGTACTATATGGATGGGCGTCACAGGTGGGACACTTTTAGAGAATCTCAACCATATATTCGCTATCGAGATTTCAAATTTTCATGCTCTCATTGTTTTCTTCATCTCTTCTACCTGTTAGTGGTTTTTCTCTTCTATCTGAAGTTGCTTCTTTTAAGCAAAGAGTATCCTGTGTGGTACCCCACCCTGCACATAGATTCTACGTTTTGCTTTGCCCATACTCACTGGTCCCTTCTTTTTTGTGTGTAAAATTATTCAAGTTATCAAATCAGTGTCAGCTGGGTAGTGTGTCTGCTGTTGTTTGCAGATGATACAGCGCTTGTGGCTGATTCAGAGGGAAAACTGCGGAGACTGGTTGCAGAGTTTGGTAGAGTGAGCGAAAGGCGTAAGTTGAGGGTGAATGAAAATAAAAGCAAGGTGATGAGTTTTTCAAGAGGTGGAGTGTTTGGAAAATTGGATATGATGATGAATAGTGAAGTGTTAGAGGAGGTAGAGCATTTTAGGTAACTCGGGTTGGACGTGACTGTGAATGATAGTATAGAAGTAGAAGTGAGACAGAGTGAGTCAAGGCTGCAAGACTTTCGGTGCAATGAGGAAAGTATTTGAATGCAGGAGTATGAGTGTTTAAAGGGGGCTGTTTGAAAGCTTAATCGTGCCAATTTTGCTGTATGGAGCAGAGTCTTGGGGCTTGAGAGCAGCTGAGAGGAAGAAACTGGATGTGTTTGAGATGAAGTGCTTAAGAATTAGAAAAGAGTTGGTTAGGGAACAGACAGGTGTTGTTAAGAAGATGTGTAGGCGGGTGGATGAAAAAGTGCTAGGATGTTTTAGGCATGTTGAAAGAAACTCCATACTAAATAGTGCCTCCTTCCTTCCTCTCTTTTGACCGCCGTTGTTGCAGATAGGAAGGCTTAAACTAACTAATAATCTAATCTATAATCTGATGAGATCAAAAGGAATTTTTCTCTGTGAGGGTGTGGTTTTTTTATTTCAGTATTGCATAAACATAAGTATTCAATTTCTAATGTAATCATTTCGGCGATGTATTATATTCTGAATATCTCCTTACAAACATCCTCTACAACATGTCGAAATATGCGGCAGAATCTTGCTACAGAGTGAAAGCAGCTATTTAAAAAGCTCTCAAAGGTGAGCTCGTTAAGCCAGCGTTCAAGAATGAAATATAAATATTAGTGGTAATTATTTTCTAAATTAGAATAAGGATTTTTCACTGGATGTAAACTTGTATGGTTTCCACACGATTCTACAGATACGATATCACAGCGTAGGACATTTCACGAATGTCTTAGACTCGGTTCAGTTCACAATATCACAAATACATGAAAATTAAATACACTGTACATTCATTTGAGTATATTGTCTAGAGGTGTTGTACCTGTATGTAAAGTGGTGTTGTTTTTAAGTGTTTGATAGAGTTGAGGAGAATGCAGGTTTGAATAATGTATTTCCGGGGAATATCAACAGTTTTGAGATTGTATGAACGTACGTAAGGTGAAATAATGGGTTGAGGTAATGAAGGTAGCACGCAGTTGAGATTATTGAAGACATGAAGGATGACAGACTAATATCCGTATTAATAGGAGTCAGGTTTTTAGCTGTTTTTTTTCTGTGCAGGGGCGTGTGATTGAGATGGACACAGAGGGACTCGTATGAAACTGCCATCAGAAGCGCACACCTTTGAGCAAGTACAAGACGAGGGACATTTTACGCCAAAACCGGGAGGACCATTCCCTTACCCTCAAACGTCTAGTGAGTCAGTGCTCACTTTTGACGAATATTGGGCAAAAGTATCAAAAACTATAAATAAATCAAAATATGTTGTATTGGCTTAAAGTATATATTCATTTTTTGATGTATAGACATATTAAGAATTGTATATAACTAGCAGGACCCGTGGAAATTTCACGGACAATGTGATTAATAAGCTAGGTGGACTCGTCAAAAAATTTGGTCAACATTTCTAGAAAAATTGTAGCATAACATATTCTCACCAAACCTATCCTAACCAACCTATAATAAACTATCTTATCTTAATTTATGCTAACCAAATCTGTTCTACCCTAGCATATCATAACCAAACCTATCCTATCTTAACCTAACTTTACCCAATGTAATCGTTAGGCCAGGTGGACCCGTGAAAAAATTCGGTCAACATTACCTAACAAATTCTAACATGACATAATCTAACCTAACCCATCTAAACATAACATATACTAACCTATCCGATCCTAACCGAAGCAATCCTGATAATATGTCACACTTAAAAACCGTGAATCCGCTTAAAATTTTATCAACATTACCTGACCTATCCTATCCTAACCTGACCTATCTTATCCTTACCTGACCTATCTTATCATAACCTGACCTACCTTATCCTAACCTGACCTATCTTATCCTAACTTGACCTATCTTATTCTAACTTGAACTATCTTATCCTAACTTGACCTATCTTATCCTAACTTGACCTATCTTACCTCATCATAACCTATCCAACCTATCAAAAAATTTAAAAATGTAAAAAATTAACAATTTTCACCTTCCTCCCTCCCCCCCCCCCCCCCCCCCTTTTTCTCTCCCTCTAATCTAACGCGACCCGACGCGAGCCAACCCGTATTATAGATACCGCAATGATGTTGAAGGGTGTGACGCACAGGTACGTACGAAAGTCGTCAGCGTACTGATGTATAGATGTAGACGAGCGTTAGAACGGAACTCAGTATATTTGACTTGATATATCTATGTATCAAGAAATAGAAACAAAACATATTTTATTGGTTTATAAAATATAGTTATTTTTGGAAATATAGATATATCAAGTATCACATTCATGTAGAGGGTATTTGGTAACTCTATGCACATATTTCACCCATGTACAGAAAAACGCTAAATAAAACGATTTTCATGAGGGACAAAATCCTAAAAACAGTTTTTGAGAAATGATGACTTAAAATGCTTTAAGATTCTCGTAGGAACAACCTTAAGCGCGCCAACAGCCTGCTCAAGTAGTTAGATTTTACTCGTTCGCTGCATGGTAAGCCTATTCCCACGGGAATCTAAAATCATTTCAAGTCATAATTTATCGACAACGGAGTTTTAAAATTTTTGACACTCGTGGCAATCGTTTCATTTTGCGATTTTCTATGTATAGTTAAAATTTGTGCATCGAATTACACAACACCCTGTACGTGTGTATATTTATATAATAGGAGTTGAACGGGAACTCTGCGGTCTGGGATTATATTCTCATCCCTATTTTTAAGTTCTGAATATTTGTAACATGAAATATTTTAGACGGATAGTGATTCTGTTAAATTCCAGTATTTTTCGTGTGCTCCATGCGATGGGAGGCTGTGATTTAATATTCACATATATTTTTATGCAAAGAATATTAATTTTTGCATTAAAAACTACAAACTTAGATTCCTTATCCTTTCTACAACACCCCATTTTTATGTATTTAACAATCGCCCCCAGTTGCACGCGTACCGATCTCATTGGATGTACAATATTGTACTGAGCTTCTGAGGTCAATACAGTCACAATGCATTAAGTATGAATGTATTGTAAGATCCATAGCTTCCAGTGCGATATTGTACACCCGTGAGACTAGGCGAGTGCAACTGGGGGCGATTTTTTATTCCACGAACAACGGACGGCCAGCCGCGATTCGAGTCTGATTCTGAGGCAGTACACGACTGGTAAGTAAGGCGGGTCACAAGACTTAAGGGGTGTTTACACTAGGGGACATTTCGGCTGTGAGGCGCGACTCGTGTAGACGAAGCTCACCACTGAGGCTCATATTTGTGTGTGTGAGCCCGAAGTTCCCGATTCACTTTGATTGAATCCGTGGAGCGGCTGCACGTGTGAGCGGCGCTGCTCTGGACCGGTCAGTGTGCGGTTGATAGTCATCAAGTTAGGTAGCGCCTCTTGCTCACCCGTAATGGCTGACTCAACACTGCCGCGAGAAACTACACTGCTTCTAATTGAAATGTACTAAGCCCATCAATGCCTTTGGCAGACTAAAAGCTGCTAATATAAGGAGGCTGCTTTCCATTTTATTTTAATGAAAATGAACGAATATAGTAACATTTCACCCATGCAAATAAAAAAGAGATTAAGTAGCTTTACGATGCAGCAACAATATTCACACAAGCTCGTCTACAGCAATCCATATTTGATAGCAGCAGGCTACACTGACTGGTTTTGTGCTGCATGGATACCACTTTTGTTTGACCAAAAAAATCTTGTGTGACCTCAAAAAATATCGAGAAACATCTAGATTTAAAAATAAAACATCCAAAAATATATCTAGAAATAAATTAATTATCTACTATAATAAATTAGTTGAACAATAGCATATAAGGATATTTATATCATAAATTGCTTTATATTAGGCAATTTATCTTTATATGAATTATCTAGTATCCTGGTATTTACCCTAATAAAGCTTGGTATCCAAATATTCTTCAATTCCACACGTGTTGCGAGTAGAAAGGTCAGTCTCTATTGCGTTGCAAATTATCAATGCTCAGATTCCTACTTATCAACAATTGTTTTAAGGCTTTCACACCGCTATCTTCATCACTTTTAATAATTTTGTAATTGCTAAGTAAGTTGATTCTACTTTATTAGATGCATTACTTTAGAATATAACTGAAACACCAAGTAGTTTCATGATAGAAATATCATTGCTTCCATCCAACAATAAACTGAACTCATTGCTACCAATATCATTGGTCAGTCTTTCGTCAAAATGAGGCCACAATACATTCTTGATAATGTATGTGCATTTTATTCCATGATTTTTTATATCATCGCTAGTTTTGCAATTGGAGATAGTGTGCTTTAGCTTATGAACCGTGAAATAGCCGTCTTGGTGTCGTTCATAATCTGAACATAAAATGATCAGAATATGGTTGCTTCACTATTGAGACAATTAGCTCAAGTAAATTAACAAATATAATAAGAATGAAGTAGTAACCAACCATTATGGTGAATTCTTAATTCGAATTTACAGTAATCTATCATATACATAGCTTAATTATAATTCTAGCTAGAAAATTTCTAGCATGCTGAAAAAACTATATAGGTTTTATTGCTAATATCTAGGTTCGAAATTTTACATCTAGGCTTCAGCAAAAACATCTAGATCTAGCTATATAATATCTAGAGTGGCAGCCCTGTTGAGCAGCGCGCGCTCCATGGCTCGCTCCAATGGTTTCTAGTCTAAACGCGCATGGCTCTTGTGAAGCTCCACACGAGGCGTCTAGACGTGAGCCTGCAGCAAAATGTAGACCAGTGTAAACGGCCCTTTAGTGATTCGCGGGCGGTTTTGTATCCAATTACGGGGGCATTTAACCTCTAAACCGTGCGTATTCCAACCAAAAAACAACCTACTAGTAATTACCAACGCCAATCCACCGGCGATACGGCCTTAATTTTCAATTAGGATGAAACGAGTGAAGGCACCAGTTGCCTGACTAACAATATCTAAAGGTTTTGTCATATCCTGACGGATTTCATCGCTCGCGTTTGCTACAAGTTTAAGTTACTTCCATTATAACGATTTATCGATACGTGTTCTAGCGGCTAAGAGAGCTATTTTTCTGTCTACAAATACTTATAAACTTAAGGTACTTGCTGTTGCAGGAAAGCATGAAGTCAGTCTATCATGTAGGTGCTACGTCACTCCCAAGCTCCTCCCACTATTCTTGTGGCAGTAACACAATAAAAATGTACTCGCGGTTTCGCGTGGGTTGCGCCGATTGAGTGTACTTTTTTTGCGGCCACTGTAATCACGTCTAGAGAGAAATGCAGACATGGTGTAAAAGAGATTTCTGGTTCATCAAAGTGTGCTTGTTTTGTTGGCAGCTGCGTGGTGTGCTTGTTGGCAGCTGTGCGGTGTGCTTGTAGGCAGCAGCACGGTGTGCTTGTTGGCAGCAGCGCGGGTTGCTTCTTGGCAGCTGCGCGGTGTGCTTGTTGGCAGCAGCGCGGTGTGCTAGTTGGCAGCTGCGCGGTGTGCTTGTTGGCAGCAGCGCGGTGTGCTTGTTGGCAGCAGCGCGGTGTGCTTGTAGGCAGCAGCGCGATGTGCTTGTTGCAGCAGCGCGGTGTGCTTGTTGGCAGCTGCGTGGTGTGCTTGTAGGCAGCAGCGCGGTGTGCTTGTAGGCAGCAGCGCGGTGTGCTTGTTGGCAGCAGCGCGATGTGCTTGTTGGCAGCAGCCCGGTGTGCTTGTTGGCAGCTGCGGGGGTGTGCTTGTAGGCAGCAGCGCGGTGTGCTTGTTGGCAGCTGCGGGGTGTGCTTGTTGGCAGCAGCGCGGTGTGCTTGTTGGCAGCTGCGGGGTGTGCTTGTTGGCAGCTGCGGGGTGTGCTTGTTGGCAGCAGCGCGGTGTGCTTGTTGGCAGCTGCGGGGTGTGCTTGTTGGCAGCTGCGGGGTGTGCTTGTTGGCAGCAGCGTGGTGTGCTTGTTGGCAGCAGCGCGGTGTGCTTGTAGGCTGCAGCGCGGTGTGCTTGTTGGCAGCAGCGCGGTGTGCTTGTTGGCAGCAGCGCGGTGTGCTTGTTGGCAACTGCCGGTGCATTAGTTTGTTTTTATTTTCATCGTGACTGACGACGCGTTGCCTTTATTGTCATATTTGGGTTTTTCATACTTTTGCGTCCTATCCTATTATATTTTGTTCAAAAACGATGAGTCCTATCATTTGGTTATTATACAGTATATCTGATTTTCATTCCAAAAGTATCTGATTTGCATTACTCATACTAGCACGCCTCGTAAGCAGGTTTGAATCAATGAGAATGAGTGCCGTGTTGACCGAAAAATTTATAAGTGTTGAAAATCATCAAAAACTTTTTCAATCATCTCTGTGCTCGGCAATTTTGAAGGTATTATGATTCTCTCTACCATGTTCCCTAAGCCTATGAACCGCAATTATAAGCTTTGAATTAACTTGGTATTGAGTGATTAAAATCATTGATGAAGAGTCGTGACCCTCAGTGTTCTGAAGGTAGGTAGCTCTCTTTATTTCAGGTGCTCATACTGCAGCAAGTGTTGTAATTCTTCTAGAACGACCCTGTGATCGTTTGCTACATGAGTTCAAATTTGAGTCACCAATCGGAATTAAAATTTCTTCTTTCGGCTCGCCTTTCCAACAGTTAATTTCACATGTATATCTTGCGTCCTTGTTAACGTTGTCGAAACATTTTATGATATTTTTTGAAGTCATCATTTGTCCGTCAAATTTATTCGTTGCATTTCATAACACGAACATTTTTGTGAAAATTATCGTACGCAACTTTCTTATGTCCTACTGTAAGCGTGGCAAAGTAAAAAGTTATGAGTTTCAATGAGCTTTGTATAAATATCAGCATTTACTTATTGTTAATCCTGTCCATTTTAGCTGCGGATTCTTGTTTCTTGAGCAATCAGTTCTAGCTGTACTGTAATTTAGGCCTTCATTATTCTCATTACTCAGCATTTTTCTTCGTTTTTGTGAACATAAATCATTAGCTTTCGCCCTTTGGGGGTTTTGTTTTACTCCATTTTTGACGGTTTCTCTTGTTTTTTTCTCTTTCAACACAATATTTTAAAGATTTGCAAAACCAGAAATGGGAACGCATTGCGTAAGATGTATTGAAATACGGTCAAAGGAAGTGAAATTTGCATATAATTTGAAAAATTTACATGATAAAATGATGTGTTTTAAATAATTGTAATAAGTGATGAGAAGTCATGCTCTTTTAATCTCAATTTGCGGCTGATTATTATTCAATTAAAGGGGAATTTATTTTTACCCCTTGAGTGTCATAATAATTTAATATATTTTCCACAAACTTTTCTTCGACAAGGGAAAGATTCATGAAATATAGTTGCAAGTGTTTAAATAGTAAATACAACACCTCAAACGCGATTGTGTTCCCTTATGCGGATTGATCACTGTTTTAGGTCAGTTGTGATTACCAGTATTCAGACGGGAAGTTCTAGTCAGCATAAAAGAGATGTGTGTTACTGGAACTATGGTGACTGCAACGCGTAGTTGTAATTGCTGCGTCTGAAGGATATATATCACTGTTGATTATTTTGAGTGGCACGTTACTCGAAGTTACACCCCCTGTCTGATATCATGCCGTGATGTATAAAGTTCCGATTGATAGAGGGCGTTGATTTATAACAGCCGTTAGACGCTCTCCAACTGTAGAGCCTTAGAATTATTAGACTGCGTAGAGGCATTTATTTGATACCGTCGGCTTAGGCTTCTTTACTGTTCGATGCAGTGGCACGTGAAGAAGAACTATTGATTTACAGCTCGTCCTGTTCTACATTACTTAATACTTCAACGCGTTTAGCAAGTGAGCATGCTTTGTAGTCTTTTAGTCTTGATGGCTGTACATTCTTAGAAATAAGTCCAAGTTCATGTCGTTGCCTTCAGTCAATCCACAAGTGTATCAAGCTATGTTAAAAACATTCGGTCTTCATGAGTGGCGAAAGATTTCATAAAACAGTTTGACATGTGTGTTATGTTATTTCAGAGAGGACGTTCGGAATTTTCCCTTTGTCACCAATGCCTGGATGTGTGGAGGCTAGAAGGAGGTAGGATGAAAGTGTGAGCGTGGATACACTTGCTTTGTATAAGACACCATCAAGATGAAAGTGTTTGAAAATTAACGACTGTAATTTTTTTGACCAAATTGATAAATCGTTTGGGCTACCTGTTCAAAGTGGACAGAATAGGCCGTGGTATATACGTAGAAAGTGACTAATGCATCAGTTTTTTTTATGTTTACTGACTCATATTCCTATCGCAGGAATTCTGTGAGATGCATGGCCGTGGATTGAGTTTGTCTATGTAAATACAAGGTAATCTTTTCGGTTAAGCCTCTCAGTGACCATACCGTTCGAGATTACTGCAGTCTTTCAGTAATTATGGAGGAATATACTAATTTCTGGGTTTTCATGGGCTTGCCGCACATAATTTGAAAAAGAGTTTTCCCAGAATGACTTGTGGGTAAAAGAATGCTTTGGATTATTACATTGAACATATCGTCATTTCTTAAAGCATTGTGTGAGATTCCTATCCTTCTTAATGTTCGTTTCTTGATATTGATATATTACAATTTTTTCTGTGCATGTTATTTGCCAAATTTTAAGCAAATCGTGGAAATTGTGACGCTCTGTGGGAATGTTCTGCTTTACTGGCGTGTGCTAAGTAAAGTGCATTTAAATACCCGTCAGCCAACAAATACAGCCAAGTGTATGGAAAGACACTGCAGTCGACATATTCAAAAACAGTTGAAAATTTTCCAATATACTTGACCCTGGAATACAGTGAACACCCGGGTTATGCCGTGCTGCGTTTGGAGAGGCGGTTCATTTGAATTTGAAAATTTGTATCACACGACGAAGTACGTGTAGTGCCCTCGCTTGCTTCACTGTGGTGAGTTTCGAGCGGTGGAAGTACAAATTGTTTGCATCTGTTTGGTTATAGAAGTATAGTAGTTATTTTAAGCCGTTTTTCCATAGTAAAGATGTTTGTACAAAAAAAGGGGAAAAAACATTTAGTATGGGACTAAGAAAATTTTGGAATCTATGGACAATGTGTGGCCACACACAAGAAGAAAAGACCAAGCACAGATATCGTAACTAGAAGGTTTCAAAACTGAAAGAAACATGGGCCAACGGCCAATTTGTAGCTGAGGTAACCTAACCCTATCACTCCAATAGGCTCCAGTCCCCGGACCTAAGGGTAGGCAAACCTAAAAAACCTATTGATACTAAGCTGGTAGATGCTGATGGAGATTTTAAAACTGAGATAGTTATCTCACTAAGGTCCCTTGAATATCAGATATCTTAGGTTCAGTAAATAAACTAAATTTCAATGAATTCGAAGAGTAATACAAAAGAGAACCACCTATCTGAACAATTCAAATGGATAACTTGAACCACGGATGAAATAGCGACGTAAGTTCAGCTCTTCCTCCGTTCAATATTGAGGAATTAGAACGCGCATTGAATACAACTTACAGCTTTCACATAATCTTCCTATTGCTCAACAACCTCTGTTTTCACATCCACCCGTCATCTTTCTTGTAGTTTTTGCGAATACAAAAATCATTCAAAGCAGATTTTCAAGGTATATATCTACTTTCACGAGAATACAAAGCTGTTCCCTTAATGTCATTGCGTAGACTTAAGAGAAAATGAACATCAAATGAAGCAATTCCAGAAATGGGCGGCAAATGGACCTGTATTTCTTTGTCAATCTTTTATTAAGCCATTTGTGCTATGCATGGACGCTTTTTGTTTGATAAGGAACGACCCCTCTGTGGATAGCTTAACTTGGATGATCTGTTGCTACAGCTCTTTCATCGAAACTTAGCCATTTTAACCCAGCAGGTGAATGCAGTTAGCTTTGGCTAAGTTGGTTCTTACAAGCAATTATTCCAATCACACTCACAGCAACTTGAAATCGGGTAAAATTTACGTTCAGCTTAGCTCTGGATAGCACATCGTTTTGCCCGAGTTAACTTTAACCAAAAAAATTGTAGACTTTTTAAGAACACATTCACTTTAGACCGACCTTTGAAGACACTTGCTAGCCCTCGAAATAAATTTCATATGAGTGTATTTTATTTTCTGGGTAGTTTTCTATGAATGACGGAGAAATCTTTGAGTTCATAATATATAGGTATTTCGTAATAAAGAGTACATTGAGGTAAAGTTCAATGGTCGGTAGGAAATGATGAACGTTCACACCTCTTGTGCATATCGCTCGTAACGTCAGGAGTGTACAAGTCCGATTGAAAAACCGAGACTTTGAGCATAAAATTTCGTAATAAGCTTCATCCATATTGAAAGTAAAATCTTTCTAGCTTGGACAAATGATACAAACGCATGAACGATTGAATCAATTGAAGTTAGCGTAACGAAAAGAATAAGTCTAATCTACAATGAGATTAATGTTTGCTAAGTACATGAACGCTTGCTCACCTGAGCGCTACCTTTGAGTTTAGGGTAAACTTAATCTCAAGAGTTGCTTAACTATCGCATGTTTGACCGATTCCAGTTTCCAAGACCCGTGCATGAAAGCCCAACTTTCTGTGATAATGAGATTGATCGCATGGATACGTACTAGTATATTATAGACAAAGACTGGTAGCTTTGTGGCTTTGGAAGAGCATTCTTCTGAGTGAGTGAGACGTGAAAACAGGTGAGTGAAGCGTGGTGCTTCAGAGGTGTTGTGTATATGTGAGGCTGTTGTACGTCTGTTCATTTCATTAAGGGCACGGTTCGGGTCTATTTCCGGATTATGGTCATTTTTCGGTTTATAAACTCGTCATATAGAGATTTTTCTTGCGCATTCAACGATATAATTGGCTTTCAAGCACGTCAATTGGTTAGTGTTCTGGACGGGGTAAAAGACGCTCACTAGTGTGACCTTGGGGTGCACCAATGGATGGGTGACCTCCCTCTTCCCCCCCCATTACGAGCCAGTATTGAGTGTTTCTCTATAAGAAAATAGCATGAGAGTTCATTCATGGCCTTACTTGAAATGCTTTCGTACTCAAACGAAACATTCTATTACTCAGTGATAAATTATGATGGTGTAATTGAGTGTTTGTTTTGAGTCCGGCTGCTGAGTCATCAGCTAATTAACTGGCTATGTAAACATAAGCGCCTTCCGGAGTTTTAAAGCTACAGGAATGGCAATTATATCAATCGAAAGGGATTAAAAAGAGCTACAAAGCAATACAGGTAATTGAAAAAAAATAAGCCAGCTTTGAAAAAAAAATTGTTAAAAAAAATCCCTCTTCTGAAACTTGTATTTATTGACTTTTGATATGGATGCTTTCCCACTGTTTTGAAGGTACATAAGAAGGTACAAAATCGCTGATAAGACTCAATTCAAAAACTAGTAAAGAGCGAAAAAATTGTTTTGGGGATAAATGGTTTTTCTGAAAACTCACTTTTTGATATTCGAAAACCTACTCCTCCCACAGTTTTCAAGGTACAAAGATGACGAGCATACCAATCAATAGCGCTTGAAAAAGAAAATAGATCCGGTGCAAAAGTTTTTTTAATTTCAATTCACCTTGAAAATTAGAAGCAAATTATTCAAAAAAGTGGGAAAAGGTCATTTTTAGGGAAAAAAGTTCTCACAACTCAAAAAATCAAATAATCGAAAAACTTTTGCACCGGATCTCTGGACAAGACAATTTGCTACCTAGAAAGTATTTTCTCAGTTCTGTGAGTTCAAAATTGTAGGAGTAGGATTTTCCGCAACACATGTTTTTTCATGTTTTTTTGAAAATAATCTTTTTCATGTATGGTTACGAACAATACGCACAAATAAAAAAATATTCATAAAAATTTACACCTACGGTAGATATCTCAGAAAAATCCACCGAGAACTTACAGACTTTTTTTTACCCCGAACCGTCCCCTTAAGTATCATTTCTCGAATCAAAAACGGCCTATGATCTATCAGTCAACTAGATGTGTCCGGCAGTTGTGCATCAGTTCATTTCTTTTGGTGTCATTACCCTAATCGAAGACAGCCAAAAATGATGTAGCAATTAATTTCCTTTCCTTCCTGCAAGTTCCATATTTTTGGGCGTCTGAAAAATGTACTTGCATTGGAAAAGAGTAATGAAAGCAAACACGAAGAAGCGAATACTACTGAAAATTAATAGCAAATAGTGAGTAAAAGATAAATGAAATAAGAATTACCTTGGCTGGTCGAGAACTCTGCTGCGTAGCCGCTGAGTTACACAAAATAATCTGTTTAGGTCACGCCAAACCTTGTATAATTCGATGACTCATTGCTGGATGTCAGCGAAAAAAATTATTAACTTCAAAGCTGAGCTAAGCGATTTCAGTCATACAATAGTAAAACATGTTTTGGTGACGTCATTAATTATTGCTTTCAAAAACAGCTTTCTGTTCAGTTTTTCATACAATCACCCTAAATAGATTTTAGTTTTGGTCAAAAAAAATTTTAATGAAGACATTGGGAAACTTTTTAATAGTTTGTTTGGATTCAGGACCAAAATGCACGAAAATTACTAGCTTGATGAACATTCGTGCCAATCTACGTAGAGAGATTGTGAAATAATTCTTTACTTGTTCAAATCTCCGTTGGATGACAAATAAAAAAAATTGTGAGGTCAATATTAACTAATTTGGAAAAAACCGTTTTCGTGTTTAAGTTGGCGTTCATAACATTCAAAATTGCATTCAAACATTTCAACTCTTAAAGTATTTTTGAGAAAAATTTTCAAAGCCTCAGCTTGAGAAAACCTTGTTACATCGCGCATTTCATTTAAGCTCAACCTACCGCTAAATGCATGATGAATTTAATTTTAACAAATTTTTTCAGTAACAATGAATTAAAAAAAAACTAATTTCTGAAACTGTAGGGCGGCCATTTTTGGACAAGAAATGTATACCAACCTACTCTGAGGCAACTCTGAAGAAAAAAAAATTCTACTGTAACTTGCTCTTTTATGGTGCACAGTCCGAGAAGCTAGCCAGTGACGTTTCAAAGCTGGTGGAGAAATTTTGATATTGCTTAGATTTTATTCCAATATTGACAAACAAGTGTACCATGGGATCGTTTTTTATTTAAAGACGTCTGCTTAGTGATCTGTGCTCTCGGATAATCTATAAGTATTGTTGGTCACTGTTCGGGTCCTAGCTATGTTTGTTATGCTTCTCCGCATAACTGTATAAGAAACATCGCTAAGAATCTAGATAATCGTTATCTGGCCAATAACATATTCCTAAATGATTCTAAAAGACCAAATAATAATAAGTCTGAGGATCGACGAAGGAGCACTTCAAATCGCCTATATCTTCAAATCGTTTATACCTTCGAGGAGGATCTCCGCTTGGACTTCGAGAACAACGACAGCCCACAGAAGATGCCAGGAACTTCATAGCTATAACCCTTTGTAATGTTTACTTCGTATTGGTAATATTTTATGGGGATTATTAGTATAAATATGTTAACAAGAGTAAGTAGCAGCGTATTTAAATTAATCTGGGAAATATCTTCCATTCATATATCAATCTTGTGATACCGTTATTACTAGTTAGCATCTCAAATGATCGCGTCGCCAAGGACGTTACGTTTGAAAAGGGAAGTCAGTCAGGCCGTGACAACCGCTGAGTTGAGACAAGAGCTGAGAACACGTCGTGCTGGCCGGTCCCTTTGGGGCTGGCTAGGGCTTTGTCTTTCCTGTAACAATTTGTATTCAAGTGAATTACGCATATATTATCCAGTAACGTAAATTATTGGTTGTCACGGAACGCATATCAGCTACTTTCCTGGAGTCCTCAGATAAGTCCCATTCATATTGTCATATAACACTTATCCGCTCCGATGCATCCTCATTTCTTGCCTCTGTGCAATAGGTTATTCATAGGAACATTCAGCGTACATCCGATGTTTTATTAAGTGTGACTAGGTGCGTTAGATCCATTTTGATTATTTCTGTGTCAAGATTAGGAAATAAATAGTGATGTCAATGCCTCGTGAATTTCCCCTTAAATAAGAGAAGAATTGTCGTTTCTGTTGATGAGAAAAGGTTAACCCGCTACCATATTAATTGTTTATTAAATATCGTAAAATACTAATTATATTGGAGACGTTGAAAAGTCTCAATTGATTATTATTGCCAAAATAAAATAAATGTGGCCTTAAGTCACGACGGTTATTAAAAGAAAATGAAAGCAACGGAAAGAAATAACGACGAATAATGCTGGAAATAAGAGAGACACGACAATTGGCGGCTAGCGGTGATGGATTTTTGATTCCTATTCTTCATAATAAGAGTTAAATTTCCCTTACCCATTCCTCCGAAGTAATTAAAGCTCGAGCCTACAAAAAAAAACTACCACAAAACATTTTAACCTCTTGACAGATTCGATAACTTCTATCTCCATAATAAACTAAACCAGTTTCATTCAGAGTGTATGTTAGGATGGTCTTAACCGAATTTTATCATGTATTTCGTGTAACTTTATTTTATAGATGTAGTTTTTGCATATATTATTTCCTATGTACGTGTGAACCTTGCCTTAATAGCTAATTAAAACTTAATTCATGTATCAACCATTAGTATATGTCCATTGATCATAACTTTTAATATGTCGAACCGTTTGAATTATATAGTTAGAATTCGATAATTCGATTATTTTATCTAAAGCCATTTAATTACTTAATATAAATTTAATATCGTGCCTTTCAATTTATTATACTATGCATTTAAACTGTGCTTCAATGATTTTTGTGAAAATTATAAAATGATACTATATAAATTTCATCATTCGGCCGTGTAATTCCGACTCAGGACGCCATTTTGTTTGAGAGAAGCCTAGGCAGCTTCGATAACGACAGACGCTTCGAATCACATTTCCCTCAACTTATGCCATTCAAATCTGAATTCGGAATCCAAATCCCATATTATACATATGAAAATAAATACTAATATGAAACTTTCCTTAAATTCGACTTTGTAAATGAATTATTCAGTAAATTATCTACTTAATCTATCATATGTATACGCTAAAGAAAATTCATTTAGAGTAAAGTTCAACCAATCGGAATGATGTTTCCGCGTAACTACGAATATAACTTTGCACATTCTCATTTCATATAATTATCGTATATGTTGTAATGCTAAATTTATTGCAAACTTTATTTCATTTGATGCCCGTGTCAAAATTACAACTTCAATGCATTTTTTCATCATGTAGTGAACGTCTGCTTCTATATTAGAATGTTGGTATGTCGGACGTGAGGTTATGGAGTAATGGAATGTGGACCGTATGTTCAGGACTCGCCGTGTAGCAAGTGTGGTTCTCTGGTGCTCGCTGCTCACTTGGTTTACAAATATCCTTCTCCCTTCGCCTGGTCATTAATCTCAGCTCTACCCTGTCGTTCGAAACCACTAGACTGAACTCAGGCACTGCTTCTTGCTGTGGTAGACTTTTGAACTGCTCTGCCATTATGTTGAGAAACTTAAGAGGTAAACTTGGAGCTTAGGGTAAATGTTTGAATGCTCAAGTTTTGATGTAATATCTTAAACATGTGATGCGTAGTAATGTAAAAATGTAATAGTTTAATTAAAATTTGCAATTTGCATATATATGAAACTTTGACTTACGATCACGATCTGAATAAAGAATTATATTTTACGTCCATCAAAGTATTTCTCAATGAGGAGAACGTCATGAGTATATTAAAGGATAATTACCTCAACAAAATGTTACAGAAATTCACGATGAATTACAAATTTTGAGCTTCATTGATATACGCTTAACATTAAATTAAAATTGCTGGAGAACTTTGTCATATGACGTCCTCAATGTTAATGCATTATTTAAAAATTTAATTCTCTTGCTCCGCATTATATTTAGAATTTTAATGTCATTCGAAATAATGGAATATTATTTTAAGTTCAATAGGTATGTCAAATATGTGAGCACAGAGGTAGAATGAGACGAGATGCTATGATATGTGTGTGAGAGATGAATGGGAACTTGTCTAGAACGAATGAAATTCACAAGAACGCTGAATAACAATAACGATGATTTCAGTTGTTGCTGTCGCTGATGGTGCGCTGCAGCCAGCACCACTACCGGCGTACCGCCACCCCATCGACTTCACTCACCACCACGGGTTCAACCACGTCCACACCAGCGACCACACTCACCACCACGGATTTAAACTGCGCGGTCTCTCACGCTCTAGACAGGTAGTTCTCACACCACCGACTGCGATCACCGCCTCGGCGCTTTTCACCATCCACAGCGACCTGAGTTGACGCTGCGCAATGTCATAAAAAACGAGACGTAGAAAATATTCACGAGATGATTCAGACGACTGCCACGGAAAATTTTCTACGAAGGTCCAGCGCCCAGAAAACGACTGCCACGGAAAATTTTCTACGAAGGTCCGGCGCACAGAAAACAACTGCCACGGAAAGTTTTCTACGAGGGTCCCGCGCACAGGATACGACCGCCTCGGAAAGTTTTCTACGGGGGACCAGCGCGCAGAAAACGGCGCCCTTTCAAAATTTAAAGGTCATAGTTCAACATGAGGCTTCGACTACGACTTCGGGATTCTGCAAGTTCAGCGACAACGGAGGACGACGGCGACCTAGGAGAGTATCTACGCGACGAAAGAAATACTACGAAGGCCCAGATGTAAAACAACGTGTATAAATTGCACTTCGGCGATCTCAGCATTAATGGCAGCGTCTTCTAATACACCCTCAAAAAAAAAGAAGACGAACTCCACGAGATAGTAGTCCACCTCAGTTGATGACACACGGAATATTTATTCGGAGATCTCTATAAGACTTCTGCAAGTGATAGAGCGGTTCAATGCCACCAAGGACGAATGAGCTTGCGGTGTAATGGAAGTAGTAATTACACTTCCGAGAGTTTTTACTCTCAGGATTTTCGCGAAAATCCCAACGTCGGAGGAGTAAGTCGACATCATCTATAGGAAATGTTTCTGCCCAAGAAAAACTATTATGATGTCTATATTTGGCGTCCTCGTATCAGCGCTCGCCACATGAGCAAACTTCGATCGTTTGCATGCCGCCTCTCTTCACGATCCATGCGTTTAACGTGTCGGCTGCACGTGAGGTACACAACTGGGGATAAGCCTTTCGAGCACATGCGAGAGCTTGTGATTTAATCGGCTAGGGGGGATATGTTATGCTTCTCCGCATAACTGAATAAGAAACATCGCTAAGAATCTGGATAATCGTTATCTGGCCAATAACATATTCCTAAATGATTCTAAAAGACCAAATAATAATAAGTCTGTGGATCGACGAAGGAGCACTTCAAATCGCCTATATCTTCAAATCGTTTATACCTTCGAGGAGAATCTCCGCTTGGACTTCGAGAACAACGACAGCCCACAGAAGATGCCAGGAACTTCATAGCTATAACCCTTTGTAATGTTTACTTCGTATTGGTAATATTTTATGGTGATTATTAGTATAAATATGTTAACAAGAGTAAGTAGCAGCGTATTTAAATTAATCTGGGAAATATCTTCCATTCATATATCAATCTTGTGATACCGTTATTACTAGTTAGCATCTCAAATGATCGCGTCGCCAAGGACGTTACGTTTGAAAAGGGAAGTCAGTCAGGCCGTGACAACCGCTGAGTTGAGACAAGAGCTGAGAACACGTCGTGCTGGCCGGTCCCTTTGGGGCTGGCTAGGGCTTTGTCTTTCCTGTAACAATTTGTATTCAAGTGAATTACGCATATATTATCCAGTAACGTAAATTATTGGTTGTCACGGAACGCATATCAGCTACTTTCCTGGAGTCCTCAGATAAATCCCATTCATATTGTCATATAACACTTATCCGCTCCGATGCATCCTCATTTCTTGCCTCTGTGCAATAGGTTATTCAGAGGAACATTCAGCGTACATCCGATGTTTTATTAAGTGTGACTAGGTGCGTTAGATCCATTTTGATTATTTCTGTGTCAAGATTAGGAAATAAATAGTGATGTCAATGCCTCGTGAATTTCCCCTTAAATAAGAAAAGAATTATCGTTTCTGTTGATGAGAAAAGGTTAACCCGCTACCTTATTAATTGTTTATTAAATAACGTAAAATGCTAATTATATTGGAGACGTTAAAAAGTCTCAATTGATTATTATTGCCAAAATAAAATAAATGTGGCCTTAAGTAACGACGGTTATTAAAAGAAAATGAAAGCAACGGAAAGAAATAACGACGAATAATGCTGGAAATAAGAGAGACACGACATGTTGGTTGCACCCAGCGTAGTTTTAGAACTAGATTTTTCGAGTGCGTTTGTAGGAGCTACAGAACGGGTAGAGTTCTGTAGCTTTCTGTAGAGGTAGCTAAGCCATCATTTTCAGCCAATAAGGATCACGCAATCCAGTGTAATGCAATAGTAATCAAATCTGATTTCTTTATTTCAAATTACTGTGCAAATATAAACGGCCTTCATATACTAGAATCTCTTAACATTAAGCAATTGAAACCAGCTCTAAATTTAATGTTGTCATCATTCCAGTTAGAAATAGCCCGATGTTAAAAAAAAATAATTGCAGTATAATCTCTCCTTTCCTTTTTTTGTATTATTAATTTTGAGGTGTCTTCTTTTGTCTTTTAGCCATGTCGTATTTTCTGTACTCCCATTCTCTTTTACAAGTGTTGATAATGGCTTTAGCCTAAATTAAGCCCTAGCGTTCACGCATTAAATTGATTTTTAACTCAGCTATCTTTGCTCTCATTTTCTTAAACTGATAACAGGAGTGCTACATCCTAATTCAATTCAATATGAAGCTCAAACTTATCATCCTTTCAGTGTGGAAATTTACTGATGGCTATTCCCTGTTGATCATTGTCGGGTGACCATTCTCTGATTACCATTCTCTGATGACAATTCTCTAATGATCATTCTCCGGTGACCATTCTCTGGAGACCATTCTCTGATGACCATTCTCTGATGACCATTCTCTGATGACTATTCTCTGATGATAATTCTCTAATGATCATTCTCTGATGATCATTCTCTGATGATTATTCTCTGATGAAAATTCCCTGATGATCATTCTCTGATGATCAATCTCTAATGATCATGCTCTGATGATCATTCTCTGATGATCGATCATTTGTTAATGAAACCCTGAAATTCTCTGATGACCGACCAATCTCTAAAATTTATTTACAACCACAAGTCTCCACAGTAACAAGCCGAGCCAGCATGGCCTGTATCGATCTAAAAGTGTCATTTGATGTCAATTCTCTAACCGAACACTGCCTAAAATTATTTATTAATCTGTTACACTGGCATTATTACCGATGCTTCGTTTGTCAAACCACTGTAACGGCGCGTCTTTCCGAACAGTTTTAGCATTCCTAAGAATCTAATCACTGAAGGATAGGATAACGAGATCTGGATGAGGGAAATCAGTGCTCGCACCAAAAGAATATTTGTTATCTCATACATGTATGATAAATTATTAGTTATTTAATTCAGTGAGGTGAATTGATGCTTGAAAACCCCGACGACATTCTGATTGTATTTTTAATTAAGGACAAAACGATCCCTGAGTAAAGCTTTGTGGAGAGTGATTTAGATATATTTTACAGATGCATTTCCATAAAATTATCATACATATCAACCGAAGGAACATACAGATGAAATCGACTGCTTGTCGCGAAAGCAATGCTGGTTAAGCACGTAACGCAGGAGGAATTGCAACCCCCACAAATAAACAATAGTGTACACCTTTGTGCTCGCAAGCTACCCACATAATAAGCATGGAAAATAAAAGAGATAAAGATTAAAAGGGGGTGTATTTTACTAAGAACACGTGGCCCAAAAATGACACATGAAATGAGAGATTCAGGCTAAAAATTAATGAACGCCAGCGAACGATTACATGATTTAACGCAACACAGCATTTCTTGGCAACCGTCAAACAGGGAATTTACGTACAAAAAAAAACATTAGAAACATCAAATGAACAACCCTGACTAGCGCACACACGAAATAAAATGGACATGTCAAAAGATAGAACCTTGACTTACAGCAAGGTGTCAGAATACAGAATACTTCGAATTATTCACGACACAATATCAGAACGTGAGCTGAATACCCGCGTCACACAAATCACATTTGATTGCGCGCCACTCGGAAAGCACTGTTCGGTATGCCACTTTGATTTCAAGTATCACACTTTTATCACTGTTTCAAATTTTCTATGCCACCAAACTTCACGAGCGGCAGTCCCAATGGGAATCACGGCGGCAGCCAGATCCCCTGGTTCGTATCACCAAAAAGACCGTCTTTCCTCATCCAACAAGTGAAAGTTCTCCCTCAAATGGTTTGCTAGACCGCTCAGCAACATTTTCTCTGTCAAGGGGCCTGCGTGCTGCAAGCTGCAGAGAATCTTTCGTCGCAGCGGCAAAGACCCAAGTCACCGAGATGGCTCAGCCTTCGCGTAGGCCAGCTCCCCACCTGCCTGTGCAAATAATAAGCGGGGTTGAGTAATCTTATCCCCAAGACATTGATCGTACCAAAAACGTATTCCTTTCCCCCTGAAAATACTTTAAATGATTCTTTCGCACCACATTAAAGTGAAAATTTTAAACACGTGAACAATTCGAGAATGATCTAAAAATAAAACCCAAAGAACTAATTTGTACACGAATTTTAACTATAAAATGAAATCACCCCGCCTAAGATAACCACTTCAATGCAAATGTAGGGACTTCCCTTCACTAACAAAAGCACTAATATCCTGAAATGCCATTTCAAATGTCGCGATATGAGAAGAGGGTGTGGTTTAGGCCCCCCTTCCCAGACGCTGAGGGAGTCTCAACCCTCGCACAAATTAGAGTATTATACTTTCATGCTTGCGCACACCTGCATACCAGACATGGAGAATAAAAGAATTTGAAAGATTATCATGAATTTATTTTAAAACACGTGGATTTCAATATGACACGTGAAGTGAGAGATTCAGGCTAGAAAATCAATGAATGCCAGCGAACGATCACATGATTTAACGCGACTTAGCATTTCCTGGCAATCGTCAAAACGCACACAAAAAAACGAAATTAGAAACATAAAAATGAACATCCTGGCTAGCGCACACAGGAAATAATGGTTATGTCAATAAGAATAGAACCTTGAATAGAACCAAGGTGTCAAATACAATACACTTCGCATCTTACCCAACACAGAATTCGAACATGAGCCAATCGCCCGCATGAAACAAATCACATTCGATTGCACGCCGCTCGGAGCGCACTCTTCTATGTGCTGGCTGTGCTAGAACTTTCACACCTAAAATCACCTTTCTGAGTTTTTCAAACAGTAACTAGGTATCAAACTTTCTTGCCATTGTGGATCGCGATGACTCAATCCACTTCCAATGCTGCTTGAAGAATTTACGTACTCCGACCGCACCGCGGCACCGACGCTCCTTGCACGCCGCTCGGGATTGATGTAGAAGCGTTTCGAATGCTTTCATGATGCACAGGTACTGGGAGGCTCCCTCCGTGAGGCTGAGGCGCTCAGTGCAGCCGTTGTCGTAACATTAACGCTTCGTGAGGCTGAGACGCTTCGGGTAGCCGTTGCTGCAATGTTGACGCTTCTTGAGGCTGAGGTGCTTCGCGTAGCCGTTGCTGCTAAATTGGAGCTTCGACGATTTATGATGGACGACGCTTTCCTTGAATTTTCGATGTGCTCACTATGCTCAGATATTTGATTTGCAGATTATGTTGAAGGCACACCAGCAGTGCGCCGGCGCGCCCGCTTGCGCGCCCCTTAGATACGTGCACCTCTTCCGCACTCTCTTCCACGTAAAAAGACCTCTCGAATGTACTTGTCCGCCGCTTATATACTCTCGCTTGTTTTCTTTTCCAGAACATTCGCGACTGTTCTTTTGCAAAGATTCACGTGTTCCACTTACGATTGGTTTAGCCTTACCTGTTTCGGGGTTCTGAAATGTAATTGGTCCGCGCTCTGACACACCTCCGCGCCATTGGTCCATGTGTTGCGGCCCTCTCTTCATCCCTCACCTCTTCGAAGTTCCCCCTCGCCTTCACGGCGCTGTCTTACATTCTCACGCTTAGTCGACGCCGGCCTAACGGTCAACATTCCTTTGTTGCAGCCCCGCATAATGTTATATACGCAAAATGTACTAAATATGTTGTAGATTTACGGGATTTAGCCAAAAAAAATTATCATGTAACAATAAAAATATCATCTAATATGAGCACAGCTTTCCGTGATTTGTCCCAAAAAAATATCATGTGAAATAAACATACATATTTCATAACACAAATAAAATTGGCACACCCCGGTTGAAATACAAAGACTGTTGACGTTACTCGACATTATGACTCCCTTCATTTTTTTTTTTTGGCAAATAACAAAGAACCACATCTCACCTCCCCTCGAAGATCTTGGACCCCACATCTTCACTTAGTCAGGAGCACGCAGAAATAGACCGGCTGCTTTCAAGCCCAGCTTATATATCTCCCTCATACAACGGACGCGCACTGTGCCGCAGTTCGTTACCCACGAAAAGTTGAAAGTGACGTGGCATTTCGCGATTGGCTAACCCTCGAGCGTCACTTCACTATACTGACGTGTCCCTTACTTCACAATATTGCTACGCATATTTCTCAAAAATAAACCCAAAAACCCCTTATTTCCTAACTCGTCGGTAATTACTTTTGATCCGCTATCTTTCTATGCTACGCATTCAAGTTGCCCTCGAGTCACAATGTGTGTAGTTTTCGTACTAGCTTCAATCCAGCTGCTACCCCCTACGTACTCCTCCCTTCTCCTGATGTAAGCCCCCTCGGCCCGCGCAACGTCTATCTGCCGGTTGCCGGCTCCGTCGTGTCGGTTCTGCTTATATATATGCATAATATAAACTATATCACAACAGCTTTGTCTCACCAACTAAAACAAGATCTGGATTCTAAGCGCTTGAACTAAAGAAACAAACTAAAAAAAGACCTTTGCGGATCCTATTAACACTCAAACTCGATAAGTGATCAAATAATAATTTTAAGTAAACACAAAAATGAACACATGGTAATTTTCCTGTTCAAATTTATGTTGTCAAAATAAAATAACTCATGGTCACTAATATATCTGTCATTGCGTCCTAATGTTAGTTATAAGCCATTTGAAAAATCAATGTTCAAGATGATAGATATTTATCGAGTTAGGTTGCAGTGAAAAAAAAATCATTTCAACAACTATTATAGAGAGCTCAAAGTCTAGTCACCCCCAGAAACAGTTAATGAATCTGGTACGGGAAGACACTGCTTCCACAAGGTTTTTTCAAATGAAATAAATGTACGAGGAGTTCGTGAGACTCGAACTCAGGACTAGAGATCACCGCGCCAACACGCTATCGACTGCGCTATCGATCACCCTAAAAGGGTGACTATTATAGGCAGCATGGAAGCCAATTATAGGCAGCATGGAAGCCAATAATGTCTCCTTCTGTTTAAACCACACAAAATCCATCTAAAATGAAGTAAACCAAAGCTTTCAATAAACAATGACCATTACAAGGTTGTCTGGCTATCATTCTATTAATCGAGTTTTAATCCAAGATTTTTTCTCACACCTCCTCAGCGCTCTTTTCATCCTCGTGATTCGCGAGCCAGATTTGCCCACGCGCTGGTCCTATGTCAGAGCTCCGTGAGACTCGCGTGCATGATCTCGAAATAAACTCGACGCGGCTTCAAGGCTGGTACGCACAATATTAATATTTAAATTTTTTAAATGGCCGGACGATTAGGATCTTACATCATTAGCAAATCCAGATCTTATATCATTAGTACAGAAAGTTTGAACACTTCAAGAGTATTTTCGTAGCTTAATTAGTAATGTACTTTAACAAACTCCTAAAACAAAGAAACTGCTATTCAACGACTAATTTTTGCTCGATGATGAAAGGTGGCGTATCTTCAAACTTGTGAAATCCAATGCATTAAGGAAACAATTTGAAATTTTCCTCAAACTACAGAAAAACATAATTTTCTCGTTTTTATTTCGCACCCGTAATTGAAATTGCGTCACATCATACACAAGAATAGTTTTCCGTATTAATAATGGCATCTCCCGATAATGGCATTTTGAGCTTTCGCTTAGTTTGAAAGTTGCTTGTGCGATTTCGGTTGTAGAAAATAATTCTTCCAAAGTTCCAAGATTAGAGTTGGGTAGTATAATTCGGTATTTGGAGATCACCCCTCAAAATCAAACTTCCGTGATCGGAGCCCCTTATTCAGATGCGTTCTTGAAATCAAACTGCCGTCCGCCTGTGAACACAAGTCACGAATACTTCATAAATTTATAATTAGTCTGGCGAGTGCACGACCCATATTTAATCCTATCTCTACGTTCGATACCAGCTTGATCTTATCATGTTTCATCCATTATTAATCTTCACTATTGTGTATGATATCACAGCCTAATTGTAATTAACTCATCCATACGTTCAGTCGTTGAGTTTTTTCGGGAATTCAAATTTGTGACTTACAAAACATTTTTGAACCAGGATGCGGACATTTTTTCTGCCATGAAAAAAAGAAATCGTTTGTAAATCTCACGCGACCTGTGATCAATCATGTTAATGATAAACCGAAATTATTTCTGTTTTTTGTTATGACGTTTATTCACACTCTCTATTGATCGTACACAATTTACGGTATTCGTTTTATATATTCTTGTCGATTCGCAACTCACCAACGATCGTTACAGCTGAGGTTACCTGCTCTTTGCAATCGGCATACTTTTAATTTGGGACGTTATCTCGTATGTTCTTCTTTGGGGGTGTAAGTTTCTAAACGCTATATTTAGGAAGTTATTTTTTTAATTCCATCCCCCGCGTAATCGCGGCTGTAAGCATATTCGCTAGCTTTCCAGTTTATCACGTTCACTGCGTTTTGACTGTTGTTGATAGTTGGTTTGGAAACATTTTAAGTTTCACAATTGGGAAATCCACTTCACTACTCGAGTACATTTTTTTCTTCCTAAGAAACATGCAAGTATTATGGCACGATAACTTTTACCCTTGTATGATAAAAGTATTGTTTTAAAAGGTTGCAAAACATATGAAATTTTATTCATTCATATCGGTACGTAAATGACAATTTACCTAGTGAAACGCATATGTCCCTAAGAGAGCGTTGAACGGGGTTAACGCTTTTATTTTGAGGTTCGTCTAAACGAGTTAACTCTGTTCTACTCCCTCTAGTTCAGTCTCTCTCTCGATCATTTCATGCAGTGTCTCTTCCCTCACGTAAACGTGTCAGACAGAGGCTCTCCCTTCATTGAAAGTCGCTATGTTGTTTTCAAATTTTATGAACAAGCTTAGTTACAGAAGTACCTAGGTTTAAAATGAAGCCTATCACAAAGGCGTGTGAAAAACTCATATTTTCATAAACATTTTGTTAAAAAAATAATAGCTTTCGAGCGTCCTCGTTAATCTTCTTCAGTTGTTGAAGGAACTAGGACAAAAATCTAAATCATAATTCTTCATGTTCCGTCCGTGCGCCAGAGCGCGTGTTGCTGGTGAGCTCCAAGCGGTATCATGGCTACGGTTGTCGGTCGTTAGGAAGCAGGCGTAGCTGGGCAAAAGTCGGTGCGTAAATTAAACATTCATGGTTAAGGACACCGTCTAGGTAGAAATCAGGTTATGTGTTGATTTTCTGTTTATATATGCATCTTATAGAGAATTTTCTTGCGCTTCCATTGGTACTTTTCTTTTTCGTCTACTTCGAATAGTGCGCCCACCAGAGGGGGGGGAAGCGATGGGGGTGGAGTGACCTTGAACCCTCCCCCCTCATTATTGGGAGTCAATTGAGCGTTTCTCTGCGGGAATGGCATTATAGTTTGTTAATGGGCTACTCAAAGTGCTTCCATTATTCAAACAAAACATTCTAACGCTGAATAAACATTTTTTTTATAATTTTTGACAATTTCAGAATTTAGTTGTCCTGCCGTATCCATGATACCGCAGCTTTCATTCATAGCTCGATAACAGCTGCAGTATCATAGCTACAGCTATGGCGAGCACACCAATCCAAAGGGCTTGAAAAGAGCTATGAAACAAAGGAGTTGACTTGACAAAAAAACGTATTTTGGTCGAAAAAAAATGAAAAATTAAAAAAAAATAGTTGTTTTCATGAATTACACCTATTCTCTTTTGTTGTATATTTTTTCTCAGAGTTACAGAGCTACAGCAATGTAAATTATATCAATCGAAAGGGCTTGAAAAGAGCTACAAACGCTCAAGAGTTCATTCTAGAAAACCCTGTAGTTCAAAAGATAAAAAGAAAAACAATTTTTTTTTGTGAAAAAACTCGTTTTTATGGAAACTTGATAATTGGTTTTTCAAATGCTACTACTTCCACAATTTTAGAGCTACGAGAATGGTTTATATACCATTCGATAGGGCTCAGCAAGGTGTATCCTGGCGCAATAGCATTTTTTGATAAATTTATTATTTTGAAAATTACACGAGATGTAAAAAAAAATGAAAAAAAGTTCATTTCTTTTTTTTTCAAAATCCACAAAATTTTTTTTAGCGAAATTCCCTATTGCGAGTGGTTATATAGACATCTAAGCAATCTAAAAACGAAGTACTGGTTCTGTAACTTCAAAATTGTAGAAGTAGTAGGATTTAAAAAAAAACCTATTTTATCATATTTTTTCGAAAATAAAAAAATATCCAGTGCAGATACAAAAATTTTGTCGAAATAACAAATGATATTTGGATCATTTCACACCTACTGTGAAAATTTCAGAGAAATCCATCTATAAACAACGGACTTTTTTTTTACCTAGACGGTGTCCTTAAGTTAGCATACGTTCGTTTCCTCAAAATACGTTCGTTTCCTCCCCGCAGTGACCACCGGTGGGTCCTTTCGCGGGAAACGTGTCAAGATCCGCAAGAGTAGGTTTGACAGTTTGGGTTGAACAAAAAACCAAAATTTTTTTTACTGCTCTAGCAATCTATTCAAAAATTCTGCTTGTATTTCGTTCGTTTGTCAGTTCACGCAATGCGCTTTTCATTATTTTACCTACATTCCGCACTAACTTTTATCATTCATATCTCTAATGATGAAAATCAAGAAAGCTAGAAATAGGTTGGTACAACCCTTCGGTGTTAACACATACTTCATGTGTTCTTTAACTTTGATATGATTTGTTTTACGCACAAATCTTAAGAAAATAATTAATTATTTTCTATTCACACTATTTTACGCAGTAAGTTGAACAATGACCATCCATAGTATTCCAAACCCACTAAAAAATTACTCATTAAATAGAATCTCATCGCTCATATTCGTTTGTCGCGTAAAATTAACGTATTAATTTCTCTCTTTACTGATTTCGTCTTCAATGTGAATTCCCATGGCGCTCGGGAAGAAATGCGCGGGTACAGAGCCAGGTTGATGGGGGAACAAAGTATAGATATGAAAGAAAAATCTGTACAACCGCAAAGACGATAGGAATGCATCGTGAACAGCAAAGGAACGTATTGGAAAAAAAAACAGATAATGTCACCCAAAACGAATAATTAACAAGTCAGAGGACGGACTTCAACATTATCTTCCGACTCACCTGGAGAGAAAGACAAACATGGGCTAAAGCGAACAGGAAGAACGTCTTGAACAAGATCGAACAACTCGTCGTGAAATAAGAATGACTATGGAGCATGAGGAATATCAAAAATATCTTAAACATCATCGAATGAGACAGCAAGAAAGAAGAATGAACACGAGGTAAGAGAAACGTCAAGAATATCTTTCATACGATCGACAGGGACTGTAGGACAAAAGTGCTCGCTCATGCTCAAACAGGCTCGAGGAGGAAAATCTTCCAGTGCAGAAATGCAAGTTGAACGTCAGCAGAGAAACGGACACACAACATCTCAATTTTCCGACTGGTAATGAAATAGCTACCATTAATAATGGAATAGCAGCTATTAATAGCTTATAATTTACCACTGAGATCGTCTTCGTGATTGAGAATTACGAGTAAATTATCTCCATCAGCGACGAGAAGCACGAAGGCTGAGAATAAAAACAGGTGATCTGAACTATCTAATAATTTTTGGCAGCATAAAATACGGAAGAAAATATTCAGGAGATAAGGATATCAACTTCATAATTCATGGTTGTGGAAGAATTTCGTACAGGTCATTTGGATACATCGTGCAGTAATTGCACAGTTTTGCATTTTAAAATTAGGAAATTCTGCTGCTATAGTAATAAAAAAGTATTGTTACTACCATCATAGCATTATATTGAAAGATTGAAAACCATTGCCGGAGGTTAAAATCACAATTCTATTGCATCTCGAAGGAAGATCTAAAATTCAACTGTTCGTATGCTCTTGTGTCGTTTGTTAAGCTCGTTTTATCGGCCGGGAGATAGTTCGTAAAATTATCGAGCCAAGTCAAACATATCACAAAAACTACCCCACCAAATTACGGTCAGCTCTACATTATAGCCACCAATAAATCCGTCCAATACGCAATGGAGGCTCTGCAGAATGTCGATAAATTACCGTTAACAAGAAACATGATCAGTTAAATGCGATGATTGGATGCCATACGTACAAAAATATACAAAACATTCCTCATTGTTTCTTATAATGAACATGAAAAAGCAAGATGGAAAAACAATCCTGCGTACAAATGCGAGCTGAGATTCAGAAAAAAAGACCTGGTATTCGATGTTACGATTTTCTAACTGACAATTAAAGAAGCTGTGGTACTTGTCTGTGCAGACAGAGTAGAGACCTCCCAGGCATATAGTCATTTATTCCTGAAGATTGTTCTTCTCCAGAGAGTAAACCTTATGGGTCATGCCACTTGAATCCCAAGTTTACAGTTTCCATACGTAGAACTTTGATGCATTCCAAGGAGTTTGCAAGGCAACGCACTATAGTTACTACTACTCGTGTGGACAGTGTGATACTCAATAAGTGACGAAACGTCACCTCCACACTCGCATTACGGAGCATAAAGGAATCTCTTCTCGTACTGGTGCATCCTTATAACTTCTTCTCCTGTCAGTCATATTAGAAGCCATGCTTCAAATAAAGATCATCCTGTTAAAGAACTATCGTATCTTACTCCGCTGACGCTCGTTAGAAAGTTTTTTATTTATAAACTCAACCAATACCATAAACGATCGGTCTAACCAAATGCCACTTCAAATACTGAGCATGCGCTCCACCTTTTCCATAAAGGTTTTCAACGGTCCTCGCGTGTTCGTAAATTATCATGTACATGCAAATTAAAAACATAGTTATTTCATATCATTTTCTTCGTTATTTTTGGAACTGAAGATGAGTGACGAGAACACTCGAAACCATGCTTTCAAAAACACCTTTATGAAAGGAAAGTGTTTAGTCACACGCTTGTGATACGCCTCATTTTAGAATTATGTTGTCCAATTCTATTCCGCATATCCGTCTAGTTCCTCTATTCTCGGTGTTTCAGCTCGTTTCTTTTAACATTTTTTTTAATAAAGTGCTAAGAAAATCCATGTTGAATTACTTCAAGACTTTCGGTACTCTCAATACTTTGTTGATAATTTCTTAATGTCCGAAATGTCGAGACTGAAAAATTCTACAAGAAATCTATCTACAGAGGTAAGAAAAATTAATGAAAACACCGAACATTTTCGAATCATAAATTATGATCTTCGAACTGTTATAAACAATCAAAACTTGACATATTTCATAGTTTTATCGTTTGTTATTGTAGCTATTTGATATTTTATTTAAATTAACTGTTTTTCAGATATCGAAATGAAAAATTTGGTTAAAACCTTATAAAAATTGCTGACCTTTCTGACTTTCAAAGAGGCCAAATTCTTGGTGCTCATATTGCGAGTGCTAGCGTAACAGAGACTGCCCGAATGCTTGACGTTTCAAGAGGCACTGTCTCAAAAGCAATGACTGCCTTTGAGAGAGGAAGGAAAACGTCCTCAGCAAAGCACAGGTCTGGCTGAACGTCGAAGTTGTCTGAGAGAGACCGTCAGACTCAAAATCGAATTTTTAGAAAGGGTCGCATGAACACGGTGTCGATACCGTCGTACGGTCGACGTGTGGGTTCGAGAGAAAGAAAGCTGTCTCGTGTGCAGCTACCTTTTCCGGGGCGCTAGCTTTTCCGCGCATCTGCCCTTCCTGAGGTTCTTGTGGGTACCGCCTACGCCGTAATTAGTCCGTTAGAGCAACAGAAAATAATTTCTGTTTGTGATAAACTACGGTGGCACCGTTACGAAGACGTACAACTGTCTACACCGTAGTTAGTCCATTAGGGCTTCGCAGGATAATCCCTGATTGGCCAAACTACGACAATTGTAGATGTGAGGTTTGTGTGGGTACCACCTACGCCGTAATTAGTCCGTTAGAGCATCAGAAAAGACTCTCTGTCTGTGCTGAACTACGGCGGTACCGTTAGGAAAGCGTAAAACTGTCTACGCCGTAATTAGTCCGTTAGGGCTTCTCATAGTAATCCCTGATTCGCCGAACAACGACAGTGCCTTCCTTTGCGGCAAACTATGTAAAATAGTTTGTCCTCCTAAGGCGGACCCTTAAGCTCCTTTTAAGGCGAGGTTTCTCTATGGACTAAAGCCTGTATAAAAAAAAGGAAGAAAACGCTCGTGACCTTCGGATGTTATGTGTTTTTTTGATTATCCTCATTACAATGCCTCTTTAACACACGAATACATTTCAGCAAAGTGATTTATTTCCTTTTGTAAAAATATCGCCTACAAACATGAGCTGCTGCATAACACGGCAAATACACGTAAAATCACATTGAAAATATTTGTGCTACTCAACTTGGTAATGAAACTAATGTTGGAATATTGAGATACAAAACAAAAAAACTTACGGGCTAACTAATGTAGATGCACGGGCGCACCATCGGCGCAGACACACCAAGCAAGGCGGATGCAATAGGCTGAACACTTGAAAAAAGATAATGGATAACTATTACAGACTGGATTCGACACCACTTCCGCTGACTGACACACAGTTTTTAAAATCACTGCAGACCTCAATGAGCACCAACAGAATCCAGTTTCCACAAATAGTGTTCGTCGGGTGCTGCACGAATCTGGATTCTGCAGAAGAGCTGTAATTATAAAACCTCTGCTCTCAAAGACAAATGCTTCGAAGTGTATAGAGTGGTGTAGAAACTACCAGAGTTGGTTCGTCGAACAGTGCAAAATGTGATTTTCTCTGACGAATCATGGTTTACCTTATTTCCGACCTCCGGCCGAGTGAACGTTTGGAGACAGCCGAAAGAACCTTCAATCCAGACTGCCTTCTCCTTACCGTAACTCATGATGGGGGCTCTGTGATGATCTGGGGTGCGCTATTTCTATTTCTTGGAAATCCTTGGGCCAACGATTTCCCGTCATGGAAAAATTAACAGCCGAGAGTATTTAGGAATTTTGGAAGACCAAGTTCATTCTATGGGTCAAGCACCGTTTCCGGAGGGGAACGCCATCTTTCAAGATGATAGTGCCCCAATCCATACAGCTAGAATTGCTAAAGAATGGCTCGAGGAACATTTTAATTAATGAAGTTGAGCATCACACCTGGCCACCACGATCCTCACACCTTAACATTATTGAGCATTTATGGTTGGTTTTTAGAAATTCAAGTAAGAAGTCAATTTCCGATGCCATCTGCTCTAGAAGAAGTGTAGGGTGTTTTACCTGAAGAATGGGCTAAAATTCCTTTGGAAACAATTCACAATTTGTATGGATCAATGGGAGAATTGAGGCTGTATTGCCTCAAAAGGTGGATTTACACTATATTAAAATATGTGTTGTTGATTTTCTAAGGTATTTCCAGCCCCTGTATCTCATGTTCTTTCCTAACCGACAAATCAACCTTTTTGAAATTTCACCGTATGACCCATGTTTCACTCCCATGCATAATACTCACAGAGCTGTTACACTTCCTGAAAACTTTAAGCATTTAATCACAATGGCTGCTAATTTTGGAAAAAATTATGCTCTTTTTTTCTTTGTATTCTATAGCTCGAGGATAGAGAGCAGAATAGCTTAGTCCTCTTATTCCTATGCATGCGAGTAGATACAAAATTTTCCACAAAAACCGAACCCTCTCTTTAAATGCATGAAATTTTCAAAAGTATTAGCCCTTTTTAATGTTAATTTTTAGTTTAATGCAATGTATTGTGGGTATTCCTATTTGGTTGGCGTCTAAATTTTGAACTCTCACGAAATGCACCAAATTAATTTTTCAAAAAGCAAATGCAAGGTAGAAATTTATTCACGTTTAGTTTATAATTTTATATGCTTATTTTCCCGTTTTGGTAATATCACTATATGAATTTCGCACGTATTTCATTCAAAGCAAATTTACTCTTCAAAATTTAGCTTACGAAGGACCCACAAGTATTTATCATGAATTGTTACATCAAGAGAAAAAGTTACAATCTGGTGAAACAGAAGTTCAATGAAGCCTTGCCCGAAAGGACGTTTGCACCATTCACGATACAGTGTGTGAATATTGCTCGTGCCATCCACGACTTGCTCTGGAGCTTGAAAACACTGGAATTATGAAGCTCGTCAGGAAATAACTTTTGGTGGGATTGGAGACGGACTTTGCTCTTTCATCTTCACCTTGCACCAGTATTGGGTTAAAGCTGGTGATCCTGTCAATCTTCTGTGATACCAGGTTACCTCGTGACATTCATTCAATCAGTTAATGAAGTGAGAAAATTAAGTTTAAACAATTAAAAACAATTTATTTAACACAGGTGATACAGAGGTAGAATGTTTGTTAAGACTAGTACAATGATCAAATTTGAGTATAGCTACATGTTGCCCGAATAAGTTCAGCGACTTCTTGGGCATCCTACCATCAACGTTATTTTAAGGTGTCCAATGATGTTTAACCTATGTAATTCACTCAACCTAGTTTTGCATTAAACTGATCAATGAGATAGTTAACTCTATATCGGATGCTTCATTCTACAAAATAGTTTATATGGACTAGATGGTAACAGTATATTCTATAAACGATTTAGGAGCAGACTGAAGATCATCGAATATTAATCACGGCAAATTACATTTTTAAGACCAGTCATGTAGGAGACACGATTTGACTTGATGATCTTACACGACTAGTATTCTGATAGGAGGTGAGACTCAAAGTTTCTTTTGAATACCTCGTAAGAGTACTTTCACGGATCTTCGCAGTATTGAGAATTGAATTGAAATCAATTCACGGAATTGAGCTCCAAGTTTTAGTTTCAGCGAAGAGGATACTGTGTTGCGACCGGGCCTTTGAATAATAAGAAAGCATGAATTAACTTCTATTTCGGGTTAAATGGTCGTGATGACCAGTTAGTGCAGTTAACAATTGTTTTAGACTATTGTCGCCATCATTTGTTAATGTTTTGTAAATTAAATTACTTATGAAGACTTTGTAGAGATCCGAAAGTTGAAGTATCTTTATTGAATGAATCATTTGTGGGACCATTATATTCTAGATTCATTACCGCTCTGATTATTTTTATCAGTTCCGTGCCATGCTTCTATTCCGTATTGCAAGTATGGTGCAATGAGCATTCGGGAGAGCGTTTGCAAAGCTGTTTCAGGCAGGAATTTTTTAACTTTATTTAGGATTCGGATGGATTTTGATAACTTAGTACTAATATGAGAAATGTGCTCTTTGAAGGTCAGGTATTTATCTATTATGATGCCCACGAATTTATGTGAGTTAGTTTCTTTGATTTCACTTTTGCCAATTTTATTGCGTGGGAGAGATATATGTTTTTTGTATGAGAATTTAATATATTTTGTTTTATCGATATTAAGGGTTATTTTATCAGCTGTAAGCCACAATGAAACCTTATGGAGTTCATCATTTATGCTCTCCGCAATCAGAGCGGGATTTTGGTTCAGAAGGACCGCAGAAAGCGCGCTGTCATTGGCAAAAATTATGAATTTGAAAAATGATGTATAGTTAATAACATCATCGATAAAAATTAGAAATAGGTGGGGCCCAAGTACGTTGGAAGCACTACCCTCCAACTATTTATCCGTCACAGCCAACATTCAGGTTTTTCTCATATTACTGGCCGCCCATTTGCTTGTCCTTCTCAGTCCGCCATTAGAAACCATTGCAATAGTTCTAATCATCCCTTCAAAATGTCTAATTTTTCTATTCTATGCAAAGCATTTAATGAAAAAGACCTCCGTATTCTAGAATCCCTTTATATATTTACAAATAAACCTGCACTTAATAACGATTTCAGCGCGACAAAATTATTTGTAGCCCCTACTTCTTAGCTTGCGGTGTGCTGGGGTGTGCTTGGGTTGTGTGTGTGTGTGTGTGTGTGTGTGTGGTTGTGTGCATGTATTACGTGCGTGTATGTGTGTATGTGTGTGCGTGTATATACATTTCAATGTCTAGGTGTACGAGAATGTTTCTGTGTATAGTTATGTATGCCTGTATGTACTGTGTATATTGCCTAAACGTTTAAGTTTTGTATTCTAGTCGTTAGAGAAATTATTTACTTATATTTTTTGCGTTTTTGCTTGGTATTTTTATTCAAACCTTATCTTTCTTATGCATGACTGAAATTTCTTCCTTTTATTTCTTCCAGCACTGATGATGGAATGAATTGTATTCCGAAATGTTTGCCTCATTAAATGTTCTCTATTACGTTGGTTCTTCTTTTTATTTTGAGAATAAGATTCCCTAAGAATCGCCCTATAAGTACTACTATAGTTCGTCGATATGGAGACCCAACCCTTCGTAACTTCCGTTCGTTGGAGAAAACCTGGAGAAAGAAAGACAAGCTGCAGTGTGACGTTGAGTTTCTCAGCGCCTGTTTCCAGTATGGTGTCATTCCAAAGTTTCTCCGTGTTCGCCTCTACCGTCGTCAACTGGAGGACTCGAGCCTGTGGCGATCTTTGCAGCGCAAGCTTCTGGCGAATGAACTGAAGTTTAAGGAGCGCTGTCTGAGGAATGCCCAGCGTTTATGTGACACGAGTTTGGATGTTTTTAAGGCCAATGTTTCGTCAATTGATTACGCGTGCGTAAAATTATGGCTAACTAGGAAACAATCGCAATATGTAAACTCAACAAAAAGAGTACAAAATAATAAGCTAGTCAGACTCGGAATTTCCCCTTTGTGCAATTTTACAGATCCAGATTCAGTGATTTTTAATTACTCAAATAAGGTGCTTTCTAATGATGAAAAACGTGTTTTAAGCTTAGGTCTAGATTTTGGCCTACCAATTTCAAAATTAAATTTTCACAGGTATTTCTTACATTTTGAACGCATATATGACAGGTTTTCTAAATTAGAAATTAACCTTGCGATTGATAATGCCAGGATTGTTTTTAGAAACAAATTGAAAACCCTTGCTCACAAATTTTACAATAAATTTGATGGCATTAATAATCAATGTGCTTTGTTTAGTCGTAAAGATTTTTTGACCCTTAAGAAATTAAGCTCTGATTCTAGTCTTCATGTCACAAAACCAGATAAAGGCAACGGTGTTGTTCTACTCGATAAGCATGAGTATATTTCCAAAGTTGAAAGGCTATTGACTGATCCGGATAAGTTTTGCAAAGTTAACACAGATCCAAAGACTCTTATTGTTAAGCTTGAAAATAAAATAAACTATAGACTTAAAAAGGATAAGGACGCTGGAATTTTATCAGATGAGTTTTATAAGTCCAGCCGTGCTAGTGGATCTAGACTGGGAGTGTTGTATGGATTACCTAAGGTACATAAGCCTGACGTACCCATGAGACCTTTTCTCTCTGCGTGCAGTACGCCGAACTCCAGGCTTTGTGCTAATTTGGTCCCTGTTCTAACTCCATTCAGTACTAGTCCTTATACAGTGGAAAACTCTAGTCATTTCCTTCGTGACCTATCCTGTATTGACAATACAAACGATCTTTTCATGTGCAGCTTTGATGTTGAATCTTTGTACACAAATGTGCCTTTGACGGAATCTATCAATATTTTGCTGGATAAGATTTTTGTAAACACTAGCCATTTTATGAATTATGACCGACAACAATTCAAGCGTTTTTTGGAAATTTCTCTTAAAGATTCATATTTTGTATTCAATAAGGTAATATATCAACAACTAGATGGACTAGCCATGGGCTCTAGCCTGTCTCCTATCATTGCTAATATGTTTTTGGCTCATTTAGAAACAAATTTTTTGGACTCCTGCTCGACTGAATATAAACCTGTTTTCTATAGACGTTACTTAGATGATACCTTTCTATTGTTTCGGTCCCGAGATCAAGCTAATACATTTTTTGAGTATGTTAATGCCGTTCACCCCAACATTAAATTTACAATGGAATGTGAGCAGAATGGTGAAATACCTTTTTTAGATGTCCTGATAAGGAAGTCTGACACCAAGTTTATTTCTTCAGTTTATAGAAAGCCTACATTTACCGGTCTTTGTACAAATTATTTTAGCTGTATCTACAGAGGTTATATTAAATCGTGTGTGAAAACTTTATTACATAGGGCCTATTGCATCTCGAGCACGTATCAAATATTTCACAATGAATTAGAATATCTGCAAAAAATGTTTATGCGTAATAATTACCCAAAATATCTTGTTAATCAAATAGTCAGAAAATTTTTAGATAATAAATTTTCCCCCCCTCCTGTAACCTTGACCGTACCGAAACAGAAAATATTTATTGGCCTTCCATTCCTAGGTTACCTAAACAGTGATTTTCAAAGAGAGTTTCTAGTCCTTGTGCGAACCTTCTTTACAGCGGTTGACGTTCATGCTTATTATAAGAATACTTTTAAGATATCGTCTTTTTTTTAATAGGAAAGAGCGACAGGATGAGTGCCTGGAAAGTTGCTGTGTATATGTGTATGTTTGTGATTGCTGCCAGCAATCGTACGTTGGAAGCACTACCCTCCAACTATTTATCCGTCACAGCCAACATTCAGGTTTTGATCATATTACTGGCCGCCCATTTGCTTGTCCTTCTCAGTCCGCCATTAGAAACCATTGCAATAGTTCTAATCATCCCTTCAAAATGTCTAATTTTTCTATTCTATGCAAAGCATTTAATGAACAAGACCTCCGTATTCTAGAATCCCTTTATATATTTACAAATAAACCTGCACTTAATAACGATTTCAGCGCGACAAAATTATTTGTAGCCCCTACTTCTTAGCTTGCGGTGTGCTGGGGTGTGCTTGGGTTGTGTGTGTGTGTGTGTGTGTGGTTGTGTGCATGTATTACGTGCGTGTATGTGTGTATGTGTGTGCGTGTATATACATTTCAATGTCTAGGTGTACGAGAATGTTTCTGTGTATAGTTATGTATGCCTGTATGTACTGTGTATATTGCCTAAACGTTTAAGTTTTGTATTCTAGTCGTTAGAGAAATTATTTACTTTTATTTTTTGCGTTTTTGCTTGGTATTTTTATTCAAACCTTATCTTTCTTATGCATGACTGAAATTTCTTCCTTTTATTTCTTCCAGCACTGATGATGGAATGAATTGTATTCCGAAACGTTTGCCTCATTAAATGTTCTCTATTACGTTGGTTCTTCTTTTTATTTTGAGAATAAGATTCCCTAAGAATCGCCCTATAAGTACTACTAAAGGACAGATCCTTGTGGAACTCCATGGAACTCCATGGACGTCTGTGGGTCCGATTTCGCATCGTCAATGATAACGTATTGCTTCCGATTTGTTACGTATGATCTGAACCTATCATGGGCAACCCCTCAAATGCCATAACAGTGTAGTTTCGAGAGTAATATGTTAAGGTCCACACAATCGAATGCTTTTCGAAAGTCGAGAAATACAGAGAAGACAGGCGTTCCTTTATATATATTAGAATAAAGGAATTGTAAATGCTTTATTATAGCCTATGATGTTGATTTTTTAGAGCGAAAGCCGTATTGTTTATTATGAAGAAATGATTTTTGTTCAAAATAAGAGTGCACTTTTCATACACAATTTTCTCGAATACCTTGCTAATAATTATAATTGGTAGCACGGAAATAGGTCGATAATTGTTTACACAAGTTTTTTCGCCATTTTTGAAGAGAGGGGTTACTCGAGCAACTTTGAGGGAGTTCGGGAAAGTGCCTAGGAAGATAGACTGGTTAATAATATTGGATATGAGCGGGGCTACAATATCAGCAATAACTCTAAGTACTTTAGTCGAAAACGTTTGTAACCCACTCGACTTAATTTTCAGCTTGTTCATGCACGCATTTACATAGGAAGAGTTGGTAGGTGTAAAGAAAAAGGAGTTGTGTTCTCGAATGTGGTACATGTATTCCAGGTGATCAGTAGGTTCACTTGGTGCTCGTCATAGCCGTGTGTCTTTAGGACCTGCTTCCGTGCGGGCAAACGAGGGTTCGAGTCCCGGCGCTGGATGGCGATTTTCTCTGTTGGGTATAAGAGAAAAATTCTAAGCACAATACCCCACTCTACCCAGGTGTCTGAAATGGGTACCGGTCTTGACCGGGGAAAGCGTCATGGCGTCTTGGTGTTAGTTATAAGGCTTTTGAAAATCAAATGTACAAGGTGATCCGTATCAGGCTTGAAATTGGGAATAAAGCATCCGTAGATGCCGTTGTCTGTTTGTTTGTTTGTTTGTTTGGAATATCATCAGCTATAGTTTTCCATATATATCGTTTACGAAGAAATTTTCAAAGAGATTAGCAATCTCTTTCTTTTCATGGTATTTTACATCATCTTGAATAACATTTCTAATTTTCTTTTTATCGGCGTTATTCGGTTTATGGCAAGAGTTAAGGAAGCACCAAGTCTTTTTAAGGTCTGCTTAAAATTGAGCAAACTTGAGCATAAAGTAGCTCTTTTTTTGATGTCCTTATCTGGTTTGTCACATAGTTTCTGAATCTGTTATATATTTCTCAAGATATTCGCCCTTCGCAAAGAAGGGCTAAGTACGCTTGACGTTTCTTTATATTTATCACGATTTCTTCAATAATCCAGGGCTTTTGTTTATTTGCCGGTGTTACTGAACGAGTTACAATTGGGCAACACTGATTGTATGCGGTCATTAAAGTTTCAGTCAACTTTACTACTTGTTCATCAATGATCGTTGCATTATTGTTTTGTTGAGAGATGTGCAATGTTGGCATTAATTCTTCTAGAACGGTGATTATTTCATCTAAATTTGATTCGTTTACTTTACGATATGAGTAAGTTTCAGCCCGTGCCTTGGTGCAAGCAATATAGACATTTTTCTTAATAAGAAAAACTGGGAAGTGATCTGATAAGTCAGAAGTGATTATTCCAGCAAGAAAATCAGTTGGGTCTGTCATAAAGATATTGTCAAGCAGCGTGGCAGATTTTGAGGATATTCGTGTAGGCTTTGTGATGATCGGAAAGAAAGATTTAGACTGAAAGGCATTTAGGAAATTAGAGATTGGTTCACAGCTTTCATGTTTCAGTAGATCATAACTGAAGTCACCGCATATTTTTATGTCATTGTATAAGGACGTGTTGAACTGAGAAATAATACGATTGAGCTCATGCATGAAGGATATAGGACAGGCTGCAGGAGGCCTATACACCGTTCCAAAAACAATTCGTTTACCATCTCTAGTCAGTTCTACGAATAGTGACTCTATATGATCCCGATTCATTGTTGCACTTGCTATGATTCTCGAGTCTATGTGCTTAAATATGGACGTACTGATGCCCCCGCCTCGCTTGTTTTTTCGTAGCGAATGGTAACTGATAGTTTACAATCTAATCATGTCTTTGGTTGAGTCATCTAGCCTACTTTCGGTGAAGCTAATCACGTCTAGGTTATACTTAAGTTCAGTAATAGTACATTGTATCTCTTCCAATTTTGGATAGAGGGACCTACAGTTCCAACACAGGTGCGGAAAATTATAGCGAGTTATTCGTATAGTTTCGTTGAATTTCGATATATTAGTATACATGCAATTTTCAGAGTCGTTTAGGTTTGATTATGTTCTGTTCAAATGATTAAGATCTGGGTCAATTTCATCGAATACATTCGCGTGATCAGTCATTTAGAATCAGCAAGCAGTAAGTAATATATAACTTAAAAAAATAAATGAATACTGAGTGAGGATAAAAAAGTTGTTCCTGCCTAAAACTAACTTAGGATGTAAGAGAGAAAAGAAAAAAATTGACGTGAATTTGTGAGTACACGCATACTCAGTCCATGAACGAATAATATCGGAGTTTAATAAATATCGCAACATTGGTGAATACAAGTTGCTGAAGGCGTTGTCACAAAGCTCACATACAACAGGTAGTAATTAAGTTATAAAAATTTTGTCGACAGTGACATATCTAATAAGCGACAGTTACATGTTTTGAACGGGACATATTTGAATGAGGTGTCAGTAACATATCCAATTGTATAAAAAAAACGCAAGTTTTAAGACGCAAGTTTCACGCAAATAATAATAATTTTTTGGTAAAAAATACATACAAATAAGGGGGGAAAGCGAACAAGGGGGAAAAGCGAACAAGGGGGAAATCTAAATTGCATCACACTTTGGTAAGTACAAATCGCTGAAGGCGTTGCGAAGTTCACATACATCTGCCATAATTATTCACATACGTCTGTCATACAATTGACAGTGACATATCTAATCAGTGACAGTTTGATGATATGAAAGTGACATGATATCTAATTGAGGTGATCACCCAAGCCTAGTCACCCAAGACCTGTTTCTATGACATGTTCAGCTGTAGCATCAGGTATCGGTCGAGCTCTCCTGGCGTGTTGATCTGATGACGTCTTGAAGCCAGTTTTCTGGAGTTAGATACGAAGATGTTTCCGTCCCGATGATAAGTTCTCAATAAACACTCGTTGGGTCTTTGCGAGCACCTTTTCGAAGAGGAAACTTGCGTCAAATTAAGCGTTTAGGATGTTCTCATAGTGGTATTAATCGTTCGATAATATAAATTTTGAAAATGATTGATACTTCTCAATGAAGTTAACTGAACACTGTCAACTCATTGAAAACATGCAATTCCTAAAATGGGACTTTGCACTTTTCCTTGCAGTCCGAATTGAAGGAGTAAATCTATTAAAAGTACTCCCAATCTCTTTCATTGTGTTGCCGAGGACTCTCAACTAAAAAAATAGTCAGCTCGTTGACCGCGCTGGGTTAAACTGTTGTTCAATGTTCAACTCAAATATAAAGTCAATTTTAGAAAGCAATTGTGAATATATCAATCATTAACTGGATCGTGCCTCCATTTAGCTTCGATTAGGTATTTATGAAAAGTGAGTTTGTGACTACCGGTCGGTTAATACAATTATGGAAATTCCCCCCAAGTACAGCGGCGGCTCACGTTTCGGTCAAAGCGTTAAATAAGTCAATCACTTACGAGTAGCAAATGATCGGCTTTCCAAGAGTCCGTTAGCTTTTTTTGTGTGACGGCTTTCATGGAAAAGTAGCTATTGTCTAGTCATAAAAATTAACTTACGATAGCGTCATTCATCGTTTAACAATGATTCAAGAAAAGAAAGAAAAAAAGAAAAGAAAAACAGTTTATTTCCAATAGAGATGGTACAAAAGTACCATCATTGGTTTTTAAAATATCTTAAAGTTATTACACTTCGGTGATACTCGCACACGAGTACTGTAATACCCATGTCACTAGTCGAAAAGAAATGATTGTGAGCAATGTATTCCTAATGTTGCTTAATCTACATTTGATGATACATGTAATGATAATTATAAGAGATAACAAAATTTCATGGACGATGCATTTTCATTGAGGGGTGAAAACACTTTTGACAGTTGTTATGAAATATGTATGTTTATATCACATGATATGTTTTTGGCTAAAGCACGTAAAGCTATATTCATATTAGGTGATATTTTTATTTATGACATGATTTTTTTGGCTAAATCCCGTGAGTCTACAACACATTTAAGAAGCGTGTGTAACATTTTGAGAAGCTGTGACATTTAGAAATGTTGAAAAAACCGTTGGCTTTAGCTTGAGCGTGAGAACACCAATATATGCGTTAAGGGCGATTTTTCTCTGTTCGAAGTAAACCGTTGTTCTCATATTGCGAAGGGACAAGAGTCTGGCTATAAATCCGTCGAGCTCAAGTGGTTAGCGTTTCGACTAGACGGCTGGCGCAGGCGTCCACATAAACACAAGCTGGCACACAACACACACACACACACACACATACACAACACAAAACGCACAGCACACATACGCAGGCGCGGGAATGCTCGCACCTCGGCAAGCACCGCATCTCTTCGGCCAATCAGTGCTCTGGAAGGGATCACGCGTGTGGGTGTGTCATAGAACGCACCAGTTACATTTCAGAACCCCGAAACAAGCAGGATTTCCACCAACCATGAGGGAAACACGTGATCTTTGCAAAGAAGAGTCTCGAACATTCTGGAAGGAAACAAGCGAGGGAGATATAAGCAGCGGAGAGGAGAAGTCGTGAGATCTTTTTGTTTCGAGGTCGCGAAAGAAGTACACGTGATCTGAGGGCAGGCGAACGTAGCATGTCGGCACGCCGCCGACATGCATTCCACACAAACAGCAAATTTACAGCGGAGTAAAGTTAACGTCGAAGTTTCAAGAACAAATAATCTCCTTGAAGCATATTAGCGTCGCGGCGATATTCGTTAACGACCGCTCAACAACGATTCTACGGAGATATATTCAAGAAATGTTTCGACTTCAACACCAAGATCGTAATAACTCCCACATGCAAACAATAACTGCTCAGTGACGAAGTTTGCAACGATGCTACGCAGCAACGAGATCTTCAGAGTTCAATCTTCTTTGGCCCTCAAACGAGAGGTGCTCAATTTAGAGCGCTGGACGAGAGCAATACCACTGAGGCAGCAGACGGTGCTCAATTTAGAACGCTGGACGATAGCAACACCACTGAGGCAGCAGACCGGTGAAGCTGGTCGGCATTACGTCATATCGGGCGTTCTGCAGCAACATCTCGGAAGAAGCAGGCACTTAATTAAGAAGACTGCAAGAGAAAAATGGGCAGATCAACTCTACGTGCATTCTTCACGCAGTATTGGAAATTTATTAGGTCATCGAAATCTACATGCTGCAAGAAAGTGTTGGCACGAAATAACTGGTTTAGGACTCTGAAAATTATCCATACATTGAATTGCAAGTCAAGTAGTAGGTGAAAGCAGTGTGTTCAAATTCAACGCGCTAATTTTCGTGTATGGCCCTTTTTCTGGACTAGGTTTTGAGTCATTGTTGGGCCCGCTAATTATAAAATTAAATTGTGTCTTACTGTGGTGTTGTGCACTTAGCAGGAGGATGTGTTTCGGTCACAAAGCAAGATTTCAGGCGGTACGTGATGCAAAGTGTTTTACTTAAATTTTGAATACCTTGTGGTAAGCAAGATTTTGATGTCATGTATTACATTATCCCCGTTTGTCTATGCACCTAAGGTGTAGCTATCTCATTGTGTCGGATGAAAGTGTCATGTCGCAGATCATGAGCATCTTGCATGAGTGCACTGGTGCGCATTTCATTAGAGCGACCATATATTTCCCTGTTCTTGAATCCCCGTGTCTCTTAAAATAAAACCCATTTAATCTCTCAATTCTTTTATTTTCCATGCTCGTTATGTGGGTAAAACGCGAACACAAAGGTGTAACATTATTATTTATTTGTGGAGGTTGGAAACCCTCAATGCGTGCGAGATTAAGTTAACCGTTTTCTCATATCGCGACACAGTTTACAGATACATGGCATAAAACTTCGAAATTCTTGACGCCAGGAAATAATATATGAATCGCTTGTTTCGACCGATGTTCAAAAATGTCATTTCGAGGAAGCATTAAAAAAAAAATATATATATATATAAGCATGAAGACCACGAAAATTACAAGTTTTGTATTTCTAATTAAACAATTTTAACATAACAGTCGTTAGTTGATAAGTATTTTATTTAAATATGAATGGATGATCACACAACAAATGTATAGTTTTTAACGTCAATGCTTTACAATAATAAAGAGATGACGAGTTAAGTAATGTTACAAGTTGAGTGTGAACAGAAAAAATACCTTTATCTCAAAATAAATGCTAGTTGTCAGTTTAGTACACACATATGTGCATATATACATGTAAATATATACACATATACATGCACATACATGTAGTGAAATATCTTATATACTAGTAGTGAAATATCTTATATCTTATATAATACGATGTGTTGCGAGGCAATTTGAGGTAAAAGCGCGAAAAACTGCGATAGACGTTGGAATGTCCAAACCGTTAAGCCCGGCCGTCGCTTGGGCATGGGAACAGGCCTCGCACGAAGGCGCGATACGAGGGTTGGCCTTAGCAAAAGCCGCAACATCTGGGCCAATGAACAGGCCGCGCGTCGAAGGTGTGGCACAAGAAAGCGGGCACCTAGCCAATGAAATTTCGAGACGTCAGGACAAGGAAGAATTCCTCCAATCAACGGTAAAATGCTGTCATTGTAACTGCGAACATTCGTGAACATTCGAGAAGGATCCGAGCCACGCACATATAAGGATACGAGAAGAGGATAATCAAGGTTCTTTTACGCGGAAGCGAGTGTGGAAGAGGTGCACGTATCTAAGGGGCGCGCAAGCGGGCGCGCCGGCGCACTGCTGGTGTGCCTCCAACATAATCTGCAAAATCAAATGTTTGAGAATAGTGAGCACATCGAAATTTTCAAGAAAGGAATCATCGTCCATCATAAATCGTCGATGCTTCAATTGTGCAGCAACGGCTACACAAAGCACCTCAGCCTCGCGAAGCGTCAATATTACGGCAACGGCTACACTAGCGCCTCAGCCTCACGGAGGAAGCCGCCCAGTACCCGTGCATCATGAAAGCATTCGAAACGCTTCTACATCAATCCTGGGCTCACAAGTAACTTCAGCACAAAATATTGAAGCGGCACGGACGCCGGAGTCTGCAACGTTGCTACGCACTACGAGTCATGCAGTGGTCAAGCAGACTCGGAATTCAGAGCTTGAGATCCCGGGCTGAGTATATTAATTCATCGTCTGATCTGCACTACGTGAATTCTCAAGCAGCATTGGGAGTGTATTGAGTCATCGCGATCTACAATAGCAAGAAAGTTTGATCCCTAGTTACTGTTTGAAAAACTCAGAAAGGTGATGTTTAGGTGTGAAAGTTCTGGCACAGCCAGCACATCGAATAGTGTGTTCCGAGCGGCGCGCAATCAAATGTGATTTGTGTCATGCGGGCGATTGGCTCATGTTCGAGTTCTGTGTTGTGTAAGTTGCGATGTATATTGTATTTGACACCTTGGTTCTATTCAAGGTTCTATTCTTATTGACATAACCATTTATTTCCTGTGTGCGCTAGCCAGGATGTTCATTTATATGTTTCTAATTTCGTTTTTTTTTTGTGCGTTAACTCCCCTTTTGACGATTGTCAAGAAATGCTGAGTCGCGTTAAATCATGTGATCGTTCGCTGGCATTCATTGATTTTTCTAGCCTGAATCTCTCATTTCATGTGTCATATTTAAATCCACGTGTTTCTAAAATAAATTCATGTTAATCTTTCAAATTCTTTTATTCTCCATGTCTGGTGTGCAGGTGTGCGCAAGCATGAAAGTATAATATTCAAAGTGTGCGGGGGTTGAAATTCCCTCAGCGTTTGGGAAGGGGGTCCTAAACCACACCCTTTTCTCATTTCGCGATATACATACCTACGCACATACATACACCTAACACGCAAACATACACAAATACATATCTATGCATCGAGGCAATCCCAATACATACGCGTTCTATAAAAATACTGTGCGATGTACTGAAATATAGGATAATGAGCAAATTAAGGAGGTCCGTAACAACTTTTTCAGTATGTGTTGCTGCTTACAATTTCCAATGAAATATTGTAACGATGGTTAATTTAATGTTGCAACGAAAAGATCATTGGTTGATAAGCGTCTTATTTATCATATGTTTGTGATCGCGCAACAAATACATATACATATATATATATATACATGTATATGCGTTTTACCTGAATTGGCACACACCTCACTGAAAACTTGAGCTCCTACTTTTGGAAAGAATGTATTGAAATCCTTGATTGCTGACAAGGGATTTTCAAAATTGCTTACACGGTCTATATTTTTATATGGGGCACCTCACTAATGATTTTCCAAGTTCGTTTTGGGTTATTTTTAGCCGTTATCAGTTCCTGGTGGAAGTGAGTTTGCTTCGCTTCAGTGATTTTCTTTCGAAGAATTTTTTCATGTTTTTTATATCTCTTGTATAAGGTACTGTTTGATCTATTGTTTTTGTACTCATGCAAGTTAGCTTTTTTTATTCTGCTCATCTCTTTAATTTGGCAGTAATCCAAACAGTGCGTTTTGGCTTCGTTTTTTTTGGTGACGTAAGGTGCGCATTCGTCGAGAGCTGCTGTAAAGTTCTCGTTGAAGATGAACACTTGAATGTCAACATCGTCAGTTTGCATCATATTCTGGAATTTGGTGGACCGATTGAGTAGTTTTTCTTGAAATAGTTCCACTGAATAGTGTTTTTTCGAGCGATAAGTCATTAAACGGTATTTTTATCTTTCCTTTGCAATATTTATTTTACATTCTATAGAGTGGTGATCGGAAAAAAGAAGGTGATATTACTGTACCAAGTATTGCTGTAGGATAATTTGTGATTGCCAGATCGAGGATAGTTTTAGAGACTTCAGTGATGCGGGGCGCTTCTAGACCATTTGTGATAGGCTTAGTTTATACAACAGTTTGCTTAACTGATTGTTTTTTTCCGTTAAGTCGACATTAAAATCTCCGAAAGCAAAGAATGACTTTTTTACTTGAAGGATTTCTTTGAAAGTTTTCTCAATGAAATCTAGTGTTAAACTAAGGGGAGACGATGGGTGCGGGTAAAGGTTGCCAATGATTATGGATATTTGCATTTCCAACTAAACAATTTCAATGCCTTCGCAAACTTTATTTGCTAGAAGTGAAGATGTTGAGTACATTTCTTTCACAAAAATACAAGATCCACTACCCCGGCTGGTTTTAGCGCCATCTTAGCGGTACAACACGTAATCAGGAATGGTAAAAAATGAACTTTGGGTTCATGAATCAAACCAAGTTTCTGAAACACATAAAATGTCAATTTCTTTAGTAACCAACATTACTCTGATGTCATCTAATTTCCCATTCAGGTTTTGAACATTTATATGCTTTATTTTGATTTTACTTATATTAGGACTCTTTTTGAAGGTAGCAAAGTTACTATCTCGATGGGATCGTTCCGAGGATTTGTCGATCTTGTCTACCTTACTCAGGGTGTTTGGCCCAGCATCTGCTATGTAAGAAAGTCTACTATTTAGCTGGGCAGCGTCAGTTTGTCAAGATGAGGTAACTCGTCTGATTTTTGCCTTGTGTGACAAAGGCACTGTAGTTATCGTTTTTACGATGGAGCAGTAGTGTAGGGTTAATATTTGATAACTCTGATGAGGGATCGACTGATATTTTCAAAACACAATGATCCTGCTCTTTCAGGATGAGTTTTTGGCCTGTCACATTCGAGATGATTAGTGGTATAAGGTCTACAACAGCTTGATCAAAATGTTTGTCGTCAATGTAATTATTTATAAGGTCTTGCATGTATCCGCTGTTCTTGTCAACAAATTTAGCGTGTGTGCTTTTGTTTGCTTTGCTCTCTGTTTTCATTACAGTCTTTAAGGAATTGTAATTCCACTTTGATGCTGGTTGTTTCGTAAGTAGATGAGCTACTGCACGAAGGAGGCAGTGTCCATCAGCTTTGGTGGGAATCAGCTCTATTATCCATGATCGTTTCAATTCGTTCATTTTGGAATTCATGCGTTCACAAATAGGAGTGGAGACGTTTTTTTCGTACTTATCATATCGTTAAAAGGTTCAGAGAGGTGCAGGGAATTTACGTTTTTTCTGGCTCTGAATGGGCTGGCTGTGGTGATTTCTTGTATGGGGATCTGCAGAGAACTGAGAAATGCTCGTGTCATTTCTATTTTTCTGGTGATGATTGTGCATGCAGTTGGATGGTGGATTTTTCATCGATTGTCGACTACAATTTTGCAGCGATTTCTCTCTTCCTGTTGATTTCACTGCTTCCGAGTATGTGATTGGATGTTGATTTATACTCGTGCCTGAGAGAGGCTTTTCATCCTCTGTATCAGTTTTGGATAGCAATGAAAGCCTATTTTTTGTAGGCACTCTGCAATTGTTTGTGGCAGATGGAGGAGAGGGTTTGTTACATGAGGGCAAGCACCGGGAGGAGAGGGGAGGAGAGGGTTTGTTGTATGAAGGCAAACATTGGTTAATGCTGCTGAAGGTTTCACGTGGAAAGGCTGTCAACTTAGAGCAGTCATTCAACTCATTTTGCTGTTTTGAAAATTCATTAGAGTATTCAATTCCTTCATTCAGGTTATGGGAGTTTCTGACACAGGAGATAAAATGTGAAGTTAGTCTCAAAGGTAATCTTAGAGCAATTTGTTGGAGAAAATGATGCGTGTCTTCTCGCGTTATAGGTCAAGTGCGGACATTGTTGTAAGCTTCATTAAAAGTAACAGTTTTAAATATGCTCGCAACGGAATCAGTTTAAGACCAATTTTTCTGCACAGATTCGATGCCATGTACAATTGCTAACCACTGCAGGCACTCACCACATAAATATGAGAAAATAACAGTCTTTGTCATGATAAGATTTTTACCTTAGTAAGTTTATGGGACGAGAGGCTCAAACCTTTGAAACTAATTATATAGGTCCTAAAGGGGGGTGCGCGTTCAATCTCATCATAGAGATCATTGAGACGTTCAGAAATTATCGTTTGTATTTTGCATGCGCTATCTATGTCATCTCTGTTGATTTTTGTGACACTATTGTCTCCAACAAGAAAAGTGTCTAGGGGGGATTCCGCATTCGGATGGTTGCTCACAGCTACCACCGGCGTAAAATCATGAGCGCTGATTCAATAATTTAAAGCAAAAACTGTTTTGTAATCATTCAAATATTTGATACAGTGTAAAAAATCGACGCTGGGCTTGGGGGACAATTTTGTCTCAAAGCTTCATTGGGAAATGCAGCTGTAAGAGACAGCGTGTTATTTATTTCGTGAATAGTTTGGGAACTAGTCATTTGGAGAGGGTATAAGTACCCACTAAAAGCGGTAACAGGTCTGTTTGTATTGTTCATCACTGAAAATCTTACGTTATCCTCGCAGTTTACGCTCTGAGGTATTTTACTGCCAGTATCAGCTACTGCGTTTGCAATTTGAAACATAACTCCGCCGCCTGAAAGACCTATAAACAATTTATCTTTAAATTATAATTAAAATTAGCCCTTTTACTTTTTGACTGGTCCCTCACATCCAAAATTTTATCGCGTTCTAACGATGACGTTGGTGTTGGTGTCTTCGTCGGTGGTGAACAATTTTGAGCTTTCTCAGAGACGCAGGACAGGGGAGATGTCGCCATGACGCAATCGTTGGGACGAGATGAAGGAGCTGGCAGTGCTGTGGCAGCTTCCGCCAGTGATGAGGTACCTTCTTTACACGAGATTGTTGACTTTGTGGAGGATGAATCTTCACGACCACAGTCCAAAGTGTGGGGTTGCAAGTCGAGTGTTGCTTGTGTGCAATTAACTAGCTTCGGAACTAACTTGAGAAGATGAATCATTATTAGGAGGTCAATTATTACAAGCAGCGATTGAGAGATTTTCACCCGTGTCGGATGACTGTGATTTTGCAGTCATCATTAGTGATGCTTTAGGGGTTGAGAAGCACTTGCTGATATCAGACTTCATGAACGTTCGAGAAGCCTTCGTCATTTGGAGTGTTTGAGCACTTTGAACTGATGGTTTCACGGGGGCGGATTTATCGAATCCGCCTTTCCACTTTATGGCTGGTGCACTACGTTTTTTACTGAGCTTTTTGAACGAAGCTGCACTGGAGGATGTTTTTTCCCGATTCGGTAACCTTCAGAGTAGTTGAGCGAGTTCTACATGGATGCATTGTGACGTTGATAGTTAGGAAGAAAAATTAAATTTTGTTCACTGAGTTGAAGTAGAAGACATCGTTTTTAAAGGAAGGTAGATGATTAGAAACTGCCTATGGAAAATAGAGGGGGGGATGTAAGCTAGAAGAAGAGAGAAGGTAGGTGGAAGAAGGGGATGAGCGGGAGGGAGGGGCTGTATGCTTGCGGTTGGCAGAGCAGCGTCGCTAGCTGTCCTGCTTAGGGAAGAAAAAAGAAACGCGAAGAAAAAAAAGAACCTCAACTTTTCCACTAGAAGATTGCTATAGTGAGCTATTCGAGAAACGTCGTATTGCGTAAGATTGCCTCACATTGTGAAATTACTATGCTTACTATGTTCAACATGGCAAATTTTTTCCGAAGCTGCCAGATCAAGTTTATTTAGTTTTTTAACTTAAAAGTTCCTTCACAATTGGAAGAAAAAGAAGAAGAATAAGTTTTTTACCCTTCTCACATTTTACGTCACTAGTTAATCAAAATTGTCCATCAAAAGAACAAGATAATAAAGTAAGTCAATTTGGTGAATCAGAAATTGATTGTGTGCGTTAGAAATTTTTTTTTCAACATCCATGCTCTATTGTAACAGAAAAATAGTTCACAAAAGATGATCACCGTTATTTTCTCATGGATGCGAGTTTGCCTGAGTACACTGTCTATTTTGTTGCGACGCTCGAGACAACGGCATTTGTTGTTCCACGTTAGGAAGGGAGGTGACTTAGAGAGATGGAGCGGGGGTTGAGTGGGCGGGGGTAAGCTTGCTCACGGTTGGTGTCACCGTGAGGGCAACAACACAGCGACACAAGTTTACACATCACGCCACTCTGATCTGCTTTTTAAAATGATCGGAACTGAGTCACTGAGACCCTGAAGTTCACTTTCACCATTTAGTTAGGTAGAGGGCACATTCACGGACACATAGTTCTAATTTCGTATTTCGTGGAGTTTTCCTTCCCTCACATTCTGAACAATTTAGCTCCGGTAACTTGGAGCCTGCGTTCACAGAGAACGCAGGAGTTCAAGAAGATCCTCAAGAGGAAAATTCATCAAGTATCGGCATTAGAAGCCATTGGAAACCGTTCAATGAAGGAGTCATCAACTAATTTAAAAACAACAATGAATAGTTACCAACAAATTAATTATACATTAGTTAAAAACTAAGGTTATGCAAAATAAAAAAATTTTTCTGAATGCAAGTACGATGATTCATAAAACTCGTCCGAAACCATATTTACAAACTTTCAAGTGCGCCAGAAGCCACCTACTCACTACCAATGTAATCTAGACGTTGCGAGTTTTCTGCAGGACTTCTGACTGTAAATATAGAGCTACTCTGGCGAAATAAATCATAAAAATATCTCAAATATTGAGGCTGAATGTTCCCAAGTGTAAAAAATAGGAATTTAAATGAGAATTTTCAGCATCTAGCGTCGCTTTTTTTACTAACTGCAAGGCATGTGGCAGCATGATACAGAAACAATATAAGAATTATCAGAGCGAACTGAATCACCGCGGCGGCCTACGATCTGTTATTTTCAGAACAGAATTACATGTGATGAAAGTTTATGCCCTCGTTACGCATCAAAGCGCAAATTTTCCGCATTATTTCTTTATAGGCACTGACGAAAAGCAATAGAAGAATATACCCGCTCTCACGACTTGCTTTGGGGCTTGGAAACTGTTGATATAAAAAATTCTGCACTCCAAAGAATATTCGATGTACTTGGAAACAGACTTCGTTCTCTCACCTTCAACCTGCAGCAGAATTTACGCGTTATTGAGCTTAGTGATCCTGTTTTGAGTCTTTACTCAATCAATAAATGTAGTTAGAGAAGGGAATTCATGAGTTTAAGGGCACGGTACGGGTCTACTTCCGGATAATGGTAATTTTTCGGTTTATAAATTGATCTTATAGAGAGTTTTCTTGCGCATCCAACGATATAATTGACTTCTAAGTACGTCAATGGGTTCATCTCCTAGACGGGGTAAAAGGCGCGCACTAGCGTGACCTTGAGGCGCGCTGTCGATACAGCCGTGCGGTCGACGTGAGTGTTCGTGGAAAACGGACTGTCTTCTGCACAGCTGCCTTTTTCTGGGGGCGCTAGCTTTTCCGCGCAGCTTCCCTTCCTGAGGTTCGTGTGGGTACTGTCTCCGCCGCAATTAGTCCGCTAGGGCAACAGAAGTAGCTTCTGTATGTGCCTAACTACGGCGGTACCGTTAGGGTGAGAATTGCGTGGGCACAGCCTACGCCGTAATTAGTCTGCTAGGGCAACAGACGTAAATTTTGTTTGTGCCGAACTACGGCAGTACCTTCAGGAAGACGAGCAACTGTCTGCGCCGTAATTAGTCCGTTAGGGCTCCTCAGGAAATTCCCTGATTCGCCGAACTGCGACAGCGTCTTCCTTCGCGACAAACTATGCGGAATCGTCTGTCCTCCCAAGGCCGTTCCCTAAGCCCCTTGTTAGGCGAGGTGTAGTAATAGACTAAAGCCTGTATCAAAAAGGAGAAACGAAACTCTTTTGACCTCAGGATGTGAATTGTTTTTTGCAGAATCTCTTTGCAGTGCCTCTTAAATCTACAGATACATTTCAGCAAAGACAGTGATTTATTTTCTTCAACAAAAATAGTGCGTACAAACATGAGTTACTGCATCACATGGTACAACTCGCAAAATTACATTTGAAATATTAGTGCTATTCAGCTATGTAATCAAAATAATATGGGAATATTGAAATACAATACAAATAGCTCATAAGGGCTAACAAAAGTAAATACACAAAAGCAACATCAGCGCAGAGAAACAGACCTAGAAGGGGTACAGGTAGCGGAACACATAAAGAAAATGTCTAAGATTATGGGTAACTAAAAGACGGGACTCGAAACCAGACGGCTTGTCGAAAAAGACGGGACAACTGACAAGCACCAATGGATGGGTGACCTCCCTCTTCCCCCTTATTACGAGTCAGTATTGAGTGTTTATCTACGGCAATAGCAAGAGAGTTCATTCATGGCCTTGCTTGAAATGCTTTCGTACTCAAACGAAACATTCTATTACTCAGTGATAAATTATGATGGTGTAATTGAGTGTTTGTTTTGAGTCCGGCTGCTAAGTCATCAGCTAATTAGCTTGTTATGTAAACATAATCGCCTCCCGGAGTTTTAAAGCTACAGGAATGGCAAATATATCAATCGGAAGGGCTCAAAATGAGCTACACAGCAATAGAGGTGATGAAAAAAATTAGTCAGTATTGAAGAAAAAATTGTTCTTAGAAAAACCCTGTTCTGAAACTTGTATTTATTGACTTTTGATACGGATCCTTCCCCACTGTTTTGAAAGTACAGTAGAAGGTACAGAATTGCTGATAAGGCTCAGTTAAAAAATTAGGAAAGAAAGACAAAATTTTTTTACAAAATGGCTTTCCTGAAAACTCACCCTTTTGACCTTTGAAAACCTTCTCCCACGGTTTTGAAGGTACAGGGATGGCAGGCATACCAATCAATAGCAATTAAATAAATCTATAGAACCGATGTAAAAGTTTTGTTAGTTTTAAATCATGTTGAAAATTAAAAGCAAAATAATTCGAAAAAGTGAAAAAAGGTCGGTTTCTGGGAAAAAATTCTCAAAATTCAAAAAATCAAATGATCGAAAAACTTTTGCACCGGATCTCTAGACAAGAAAGTTAGGTATCTAGAAAATATTTTTTTCAGTTCTGTGAGTTAAAAATTGTAGGAGTAGGATTTTCCGCAACACATGTTTTTTCATGTTTTTTCAAAAATAATCTTATTGATGTATGGTTACGAAAAATACGCACAAAATAAAGAAATAGTACTAACAATTTACACCTACGGTAGATATCTCCGAAAAATCCACCGAGAACTTGCAGACTTTTTTTTGCCCCGAACCGTCCCCTTAAATGATTGAATAGCTTGAGAATTTGGCAGCTTTTATTCAGGCTCTACTGGCTACAATTAGGGAATGAGAGCATTTCTCAGTGCCAGTAAAATTGCGCTTTAGGAGGGGAGATGTTTATTTCTAGCGTGCACATTGTTATGAAATATGTATGTTTATTTCACATGATATTTTTTTTGGACAAATTGTCACGAAACTTAGCACAGTGTTGCGTACGTGGCGCTGATCAGGCGCCTACACTGTGTTAGTTCGAATGGAGGACTCGAAACCTCCTTAGTAAGAGGGGAAAAATGAAAATACCAGAGCGGAAAACACAGCAAGAGGAAATGGTAGAACAGTTGGAAAAATAGAGAAAGTAGCTACTGATCTGCTCACCCACACCAATACCTCAGTTCAACATGGGAAATGAAACACTCGGTTAATGGTACATTATTGATTACTTTATTTCGAGTTAGTTAATGAACACGTGATTGGCATGAGACACTCTTGGCAAGCAAAGAAATTTGCGACACACAATATTAGCGAAAGTTACTGGCGCGCGTACCTTGTAACGCCAACACAAAACACCAACCAGAGACATATCCTGCACAATCCTAGGCAATCGCAGCGCGCGCGGAAGGAAAAAAAAAAACACAGTCACCTATGGCCTATTATCCATGACTTCTCTTGATCGTTCCGAACGAAGCGTTTCCAAGGCATACCCCGAGCTCCTCTTGAATTTCAGAGAGCCTGAACATTTTCTAAGCTCTATTGCTTGCATAACTTCCCTCTCAGTGTGACTGGTAGGCAGTAGGCCCTGGCACTTCAGCTTGGTAAGCGCCATATGGTCAGGTTGCTCTGCAACCCGGAGTCGCCTAGTCCCACATCGTTGAAAACTCCAAGCCGCTCCACACTCAAACACCCGACACCTCCTGGGAACAAGGATTATATTAAGTGACTACACTCCACTTGAATCTTTATTCCTTGCAATGCCCCTACTTCAAATCGAATTGATTGAATTTTACCCCCCTTTAATCCCCAAATCAATCATAAAATTTATTTATTTTCCCTCTGAGAATAATTGGATTATTTCACCCCGCTTTACAAAACAAATCACAAAGCACTCTGTTTCGAGATAAGTTACATGAAAACCATTTAGCCTACACTTCAATAGTTCAATAAGACACGAATCTCCTGATTTCCCTTTAAGAAATAATGTAATACTTCCTTCATTCCCCACATTAAAGTGAAACTCTAAACACGAGAACAATTCAAGAACAATCTAAAATGAAAACCCAAAGAACTTACTTCAATATTAACAATGAAAATCCCTGCGCCCCACCTAGACAACAACTTCAATTGCAATAAAAATTTGTCAACCATTTCTACTTGAATCACTCCACTCTTTTTATGAACACAAATTTAATAAGCTGTATGAGATTCTTCAAAGAACAAAGAACAATATCTCACCTCCCCCTCGAAGAACTCGTATCCCTACATCCTGCACTGAGTCAGTAAATCGACGAAGTAGACCGGCTCGCCTTCTCTCTGCGTTATTTATACGCCCCTTCGAACAAGAATGCGCTCCGTGGGCTTTGCTACACCCGCGAAAACTGAAAGTGACGTAGCGTATCGCGATTGGCTAACCCTCAAGCGTCACCTCCCTATACTGACGTGTCCCTTACCTCACCATATTGCTACGCATATATCTCTAAAATAAACCCCGAAACCCCTGATTTCTTACTCATATGAAATTCAATTTTTAACCCACTGTTTTCTGTGCTGTGTTGTTTATTTACAACAACTCCCGTATATGTGATGTATTTTGGACTAGCTCTCGAAATAGCCTCTACCTCCCTTTACGAACTCCTCCTTGCTCCTGATGTACGTATGTACGTACGTCACACCTTCCTATTCCTCTCGGTATGCTGCGCTGCGTCGACTCTGGAGCCGGTTGCCTGCCTATCGTTTCTACGTATATATGTATGTAGAACTCTTGTTGAATATATCGTTACAGCCCCGCGCCCTTCATAAAAATTTGAGCCAATGCAGTTGGTTCAAATTTTCAAATTGTTTTTTAGTTCTAAATAATTGATTACATCAAACTCTGGTCTTGACATCGCATATCACACAAGCTTTAAAATATCATCCGTACATTGAAAACATACATGGACACACAAAAGGAATGAAAACGCACATGACATATTATTAGGGCATCCTAACAAAGAACACAATGCTCTTGAGAACCGCATCTGTTTCATATATTCTTACATACTCAAAAAAACGAAGAAAACTCGCATCCGCCATGTATAATCTTCCATTTGCAAAACGAAGGAGACTCTCATCTGTTACAAATAATAGACGCACAACGACATCGATTAAAAAAAAAATCGAACATTATCCGCTTGATTTCTCTTCATAAAATTCAGTCACATAAGGAGAGGAAAGAAAACACAATGCGATCAATTAATACAGCGAACTTAGCACAAGGACATAGACATCTCAAATCAACCTATCACTTGGCATTCACGTAAAAGATCTCAAAATGAAATAAAGTTTTCTCTTGAAATATCTTATTCTCGATGAATCTCGTTGATAATTTCCAACTTATTTCTGTACAAGTCTTTCGGGGGGTACCCCTGGGTCTCAGGTAATTTCAAAATATAGCAATGCTCCAAAATTTTTCATCCTTGCGTTGTAGTCCATCACTCCTGTGGTATTATCAGCGACTCGCGTTAATACGCGTATGATTCCTTTGGGTGGGCTCGTCAGCCTGTTCCTCGATGAAAGTTGATCATTTATAATTATCTACAAAGCCATCAGGTTAGGACAACTCATTTCCAGCCGGCTGGAAGCGCAGTTTAGACCCATGAGGTTTGGATATATGACATCTCTATTGACGGTACAAGTCTACTCTATTGGAGCAGAAGTTACCCATGAGATTTCCTAAATGTAGCAATAACTTGGTACCAATCAGCGACAAGTTTAAAAAATAATTTTTCAATAGTGTCGCCTGACAAGTTGCTATTTCACCTACAATATATTTCGTAATACAAGTAAATACTTTCAAGTTTTCCCGCAACATTGCGAATGGCCCGTTTTTATTCGATGCCTTTCGATCACAGGACCACTAAAAATGAAAACAAAACACATATTTAATTTCACATACATAGGTGCTTGTGGATTACCAAGAGATCTACCCACTGGGCCGAAATCTTTTACCTGAGAACAAGCACACAAATACATGTAATATTGTGACGTTGATCAGACGTGTGTCATACTCTGCTGCATACAGCCTTTCAGACTTTGACGTTGATCAGACGTGCGTCATACTCTGCTGCACACATCATTTCCGACAATCCGACCAACACCCACGAAAAATAATCCTAAAGTCATTAAGTACTGGCATTGTGAGCATCAACCTGATCCCAGCCCCGAGACTGTACTCTTCATCTTCATTCATCTCTCTAGATGAGAGGTATTCCGTATTCACCTAATCAACAAATCTTCTGTATATACAACGTCCGGGTCAGCAGAATTATCTTGAATCCGTTGATTTCACGGCAATGTTTGTGTCTTAAAAGCTACGTGTGATTTGCATATCCTTTATTTTGGAGTATTTAAACTATCAGTTTCTTCAATCACGACCGGTGCGGAGAGAGGCGAATTTTAAGTTCACACCAGATCGTATTAAGTACTAAAGTCAAAGCTCCAATTATGAAACCCGGGTACATGTGTCAACTGCCTATTGTTTCCTTTAAAAGATGGAAGTTGTGATGCGCTTGCAGAAACACAGACATTATAGTACACATTCCCTTTGCCAGTGGACAATCCATGAAGACGCAATCGATAAGTTTACCACCCACAACCACTTGCTTGGATATGCACAAGTATGTTAGTTATGAGTAGGCAAAACAAAAGTCACATTCGGTAATTAAATCACAGTTCCTATGTTAACCCCACAGTCAATGCTCACCAGGCGAAAAGCAAGAAAATTCCTGATGACACACATGATAGGTTAGGGAATCAGGAACCATTCTTACACTATAAATATAATACTTAGAATAAATGAAAACATCCTAGCACAGTCAAATCATGAGATCAGCTCAGCCAGAACATGAGGCAAAAGACACCGAGCGAACCCTCCTGAATTTCAGCGACCAGGAAACAATTTTCATTTGCAACTTAAATAAATACTCAATATGTTTTTGAATTATTTACAAATATTCATGCGTTGACCCGAGAATTTATATTTTCTATATGCTGCCTAGTTGTACCACTCGACGTCTGATCTATCGACCAACACAATCCTAGCAACACAATTTTATTATTTGCTCTGCTCCTTTCAAAACTGACACACAGGGTATGACACGCAGAACACTTTTCAAATTTAAGAACTCGTAAAGGGCAAAGCAAAAAAAACGAGTCACAATTATTTCAAGTGAAATCCCGGCCATTTAAATTTACATACATATTTTCAAATTTTACTCATCATCAGTGTTACTTTTATTTTAACCTATTGCGCTATCACATTCATTCGGCTCGTACGGGCCTCACTCCTGACCTACTGACACAGACAACGAGTGCCCTAGTGTCCGAGCGCACTTTTATGATCCTTGCGTAGAACAAGTTGTAAAATTCGAACACACCCTCAGCTTCACTCGCGGTTATACACACTCAGTTACATCCTACTATCAGCCTCACAGAAACAAAGATATCGCTTGAGAATATTTTTGCCTGCCTAAGCTGACATGAAACACTCCATGGACACATTACACTACATGTATAGGAATGGTCACTTGAACAGTATAACATAAATACAAGGCATGAATTCATCTTCCCAATCGCATTCCCGTCAATTTTAGATTCCTCTAAATTTTTCAACGTAGAAAAAAAAATTGCAACATACCTCTCACGTGTTCATTAAAATAATCACTAAATTTAATTAAGACTCCTTCCTCATTTCGGGGTAGATCAATGAGATAAGAAAATCCCACATTTACTCGCCAATGCACGGTAGACATTCTATTGACAGTTCTATTTTTAACGTAAATTTTTATTTATAATATTCTGTCAAGGAGCATTACTTCTACTGCAATTCACTTTGGTAATTTAACATTAGCAAGAAGTGCGTAGTTTCTCCATCCACCTTCCAGATAGATTTAATTTCAATCTCAACAAAATTAAATTAGTTTATCAATCAAGTTCCGCAACAAAATATTTGATGACTTTTAATTTCTTGACATGTAACGATATATTCAACAAGAGTTCTACATACATATATATACGTAGAAACGATAGGCAGGCAACCGGCTCCAGAGTCGACGCAGCGCAGCATACCGAGAGGAATAGGAAGGTGTGACGTACGTACATACGTACATCAGGAGCAAGGAGGAGTTCGTAAAGGGAGGTAGAGGCTATTTCGAGAGCTAGTCCAAAATACATCACATATACGGGAGTTGTTGTAAATAAACAACACAGCACAGAAAACAGTGGGTTAAAAATTGAATTTCATATGAGTAAGAAATCAGGGGTTTCGGGGTTTATTTTAGAGATATATGCGTAGCAATATGGTGAGGTAAGGGACACGTCAGTATAGGGAGGTGACGCTTGAGGGTTAGCCAATCGCGATACGCTACGTCACTTTCAGTTTTCGCGGGTGTAGCAAAGCCCACGGAGCGCATTCTTTGTTCGAAGGGGCGTATAAATAACGCAGAGAGAAGGCGAGCCGGTCTACTTCGTCGATTTACTGACTCAGTGCAGGATGTAGGGATACGAGTTCTTCGAGGGGGAGGTGAGATATTGTTCTTTGTTCTTTGAAGAATCTCATACAGCTTATTAAATTTGTGTTCATAAAAAGAGTGGAGTGATTCAAGTAGAAATGGTTGACAAATTTTTATTGCAATTGAAGTTGTTGTCTAGGTGGGGCGCAGGGATTTTCATTGTTAATATTGAAGTAAGTTCTTTGGGTTTTCATTTTAGATTGTTCTTGAATTGTTCTCGTGTTTAGAGTTTCACTTTAATGTGGGGAATGAAGGAAGTATTACATTATTTCTTAAAGGGAAATCAGGAGATTCGTGTCTTATTGAACTATTGAAGTGTAGGCTAAATGGTTTTCATGTAACTTATCTCGAAACAGAGTGCTTTGTGATTTGTTTTGTAAAGCGGGGTGAAATAATCCAATTATTCTCAGAGGGAAAATAAATAAATTTTATGATTGATTTGGGGATTAAAGGGGGGTAAAATTCAATCAATTCGATTTGAAGTAGGGGCATTGCAAGGAATAAAGATTCAAGTGGAGTGTAGTCACTTAATATAATCCTTGTTCCCAGGAGGGGTCGGGTGTTTGAGTGTGGAGCGGCTTGGAGTTTTCAACGATGTGGGAATAGGCGACTCCGGGTTGCAGAGCAACCTGACCATATGGCGCTTACCAAGCTGAAGTGCCAGGGCCTACTGCCTACCAGTCACACTGAGAGGGAAGTTATGCAAGCAATAGAGCTTAGAAAATGTTCAGGCTCTCTGAAATTCAAGAGGAGCTCGGGGTATGCCTTGGAAACGCTTCGTTCGGAACGATCAAGAGAAGTCATGGATAATAGGCCATAGGTGACTGTGTTTTTTTTTTCTTCCGCGCGCGCTGCGATTGCCTAGGATTGTGCAGGATATGTCTCTGGTTGGTGTTTTGTGTTGGCGTTACAAGGTACGCGCGCCAGTAACTTTCGCTAATATTGTGTGTCGCAAATTTCTTTGCTTGCCAAGAGTGTCTCATGCCAATCACGTGTTCATTAACTAACTCGAAATAAAGTAATCAATAATGTACCATTAACCGAGTGTTTCATTTCCCATGTTGAACTGAGGTATTGGTGTGGGTGAGCAGATCAGTAGCTACTTTCTCTATTTTTCCAACTGTTCTACCATTTCCTCTTGCTGTGTTTTCCGCTCTGGTATTTTCATTTTTCCCCTCTTACTAAGGAGGTTTCGAGTCCTCCATTCGAACTAACACAGTGTAGGCGCCTGATCAGCGCCACGTACGCAACACTGTGCTAAGTTTCGTGACAAAATCACGGAAAGCTGTGCTCATATTAGATGATATTTTTGTTTATACGTGATAATTTTTTTGGCTAAATCCCGTAAATCTACAACATATTTAGTACATTTTGCGTATATAACATTATGCGGGGCTACAACAAAAGAATGTTGACCGTTAGGCCGGCGTCGACAAGGCTTGAGAATGTAAGACAGCGCCGTGAAGGCAAGGGGGAACTTCGAAGGGGTGAGGGAGCAAGAGAGGGCCGCAACACATGGACCAATGGCGTGGAGGTGTGTCAGAGCGCAGACCAATTACATTTCAGAACCCCGAAACAAGTAAGGCTAAACCAATCGTAAGTGAAACACGTGAATCTTTGCAAAAGAACAGTCGCGAATGTTCTGGAAAGAAAACAAGCGAGAGTATATAAGCGGCGGACAAGTACATTCGGGAGGTCTTTTTACGTGGAAGCGAGTGCGAAAGAGGAGCACGTATCTAATGGGCGCGCAAGCGGGCGCGCCGGCGCACTGCTGGTGTGCCTTCAACATAATCTGCAAATCAATATCTGAGCATAGTGAGCACATCGGAAATTCAAGGAAATCGTCGTCCATCATAAATCGTCGAAGCTCCAGTTTAGCAGCAACGGCTACCCGAAGCCCCTCAGCCTCAAGAAGCGTCAACATTGCAGCAACGGCTACCCGAAGCGTCTCAGCCTCATGAAGCGTTAATGTTGCGACAACGGCTACACTAAGCGCCTCAGCATCACGGAGAAAGCCTCCCAGTACCTGTGCATCATGAAAGCATTCGAAACGCTTCTACATCAATCCCGAGCGGCGTGCAAGGAGCATCGGTGCCGCGGTGCGGTCGGAGCCGCACTACGTATATTCTTCAAGCAGCATTGGAAGTGGATTCAGTCATCGCGATCCACAATGGCAAGAAAGTTTGATACCTAGTTACTGTTTGAAAAACTTAGAAAGGTGATTTTAGGTGTGAAAGTTCTAGCACAGCCAGCACATAGAAGAGTGCGCTCCGAGCGGCGTGCAATCGAATGTGATTTGTATCACGCGGGCGATTGGCTCGTGTTCGAATTCTGTGTTGGGTAAGATGCGAAGTGTATTGTATTTGACACCTTGGTTCTATTCAAGGTTCTATTCTTATTGACATAACCATTATTTCCTGTGTGCGCTAGCCAGGATGTTCATTTTATGTTTCTAATTTCGTTTTTTTTTTGTGTGCGTTAACTCCCCTTTTGACGATTGCCAGGAAATGCTAAGTCGCGTTAAATCATGTGATCGTTCGCTGTCATTCATTGATTTTCTAGCCTGAATCTCTCACTTCATGTGTCATATTGAAATCTACGTGTTTTAAATTAAATTCATGTTAATCTTTCAAATTCTTTTATTCTCCATGTCTGGTATGCAGGTGCGCGCAAGCATGAAAGTATAATACTCTAATTTGTGCGAGGGTTGAGACTCCCTCAGCGTCTGGGAAGGGGGCCTAAACCACACCCTCTTCTCATTTCGCAACAACATCATCATTCGAAAATTTGTGAGGTGTAATACTTAAACATAGTTCATCGATCTCGATCGCATCTACGCCAAAAAAATTCTAATAATATTTATAAATTTTACTCAACTGAGACATTAAACACCCCGATGCAAAGATTGATAGGCCGCCTTACATGTGTTTTGGCATATTACGGACAAAATGTCAGGAATTCAAGCGTACTATTAAATAAACTTCAGAAATAAGGTTTTCATTTTGTTTCAGGTTTTTTAGAAACCAATTTACATCTTTTTAAAACCTCTGTTTCCTGTTTTTTCGCGCATTAGTAGTCAAAAGTCCATAGGTTCGAGTCTCGTATGTGAAATTTAATATTCAATTCTTATCTTGTTAGAAAAAAACATTTACTTCTCATTGAGCTTATTTCCTGTGGTGAGAAATTAATCACGGTGTGTTTTCCAAAACAAAGGATAAAACACAATCCCAAGGAAATTCCATTGGTTAAATCACGTGATTATTGAATTTGAGGACAGCGTTCAAGTGCGAATATATGTTCCATACACATGTGTGTTGGGTATAAACACTGGTAGATTGTCATTTTTATAAATTAGTTTACGATCCTTTTTTTAGAATTTGAAGGGTTCAAATATTTCAATGCAAAGGCGATCTCGCGGGAGTGATATTGATATGTGCATGACCGGCCTCTGTCAAATTTTAATTTTTTTTTACTTTGTAAATAGTCTCGAATACGATCTTCGCATTTTAGAATACTTGCGTATATCCTCTAACAATCCCAATTTTTTCGGGGATTCAGGTGGAGCCAGGTCATTCATTACCCTACTTCCCAACTTTCGATGTGCTGACCTGAGTGTGTGTCTGTGTGGTTGTGTATGAGTGTGAGTGTGTTTTTGACTAATGTCTAGGATCATAAGTTTTGAGCACGTGAGTCAAATTAGATTACATTTTTTTTAATATTACTTCATTGCAATATTTACTTCTGACTTCATTGGGTTATGTACCGCTCTACGTATGTTCTTTTTGGTTTTTCAAAAACATTGAAGATAGAATATATGAATTCCGAAATGTTTACTCGCTAATACCTTCATTTGCATATGTTGGTTTCGTTTATCTGTAGTAAAATAAAGTTAAGAGTGTTAAAGTTCAGGATAGAAGAGAACTACGTTAGATCTATGTATTTAACGCATCCTAATCGATCTCGGACGCGTAATGCTTTATCCAACAAAACTTCCAAAGAACACTTTCACAAATCTCATTCCCGGTTTATTTTTTTTTTAATGTTGCACTACCGTATAGTTCCTCATGACTCAAAACGCAAAACACGCATGACTCCCGTGATTTTGAATTCACCATCATAGCTGATGACCTGTAGCAAAAATCCCAACCGAGTTGTCAAAAAGACGATCTAATTTCACAGATGATTTTTAAAGGGGAAATGAAGTGTGCTCGATTGAGTGCTTATAAAACAGGTGTTCAATCCAGGCTTGCAAACCACGCACCTAGAGCGTATACCTCTAGAACACCAAACAAATTCGTCGAAAGCGTAGAAGCGAAATGATGCGTATTCAAACTTGGAAACACAGCGAAAAATATTTGAATATGTCACTACCATCTGAAAACGTCAATTATACATCATGAAAAGATTGTTTTTTCGCAGTAAAACTTCACACGTAAATAAGAAAGTGTTCTGCAAGCCATGAATTCTGGTTAAATTTGTCATGTCTCATATGGACTTAATACACGCTTTGAAATTAAACGCAATTTCAGCTGAATGTCAAAGTCTTTCCCATTTTCTTTTAGTTGATGTCTTGAATTAAGATACTCGCTACGTATTCGATAGTTCCATTTGCCCCTTAGACACGTTGTCACAACCAGGGTGGCGAAGTTGGAGGAATAAATTTGCGACTCCGACTCCGCCTGTTCAGAATTTGGCAACTCCGACTCCACCTTTTCAAATATTGCGACTCCAACACAGACTTCAGCTATTCAAAATTTTAAGATGAAAATTTTATTTCATGATGGTTGCAAGTATTGAAACCTGTATATTTGGTTTTTATATTCTTCATTTACAAATGACATTTAAATTAGTAAGAGAATGTTAAAAATCAAGGTTCATTATATATATACTACATACACGTGCCCTCTGAGTAGGAAAGGTAGGCAATGCCTACCCTGAGAAATATAGAGCAGCATCAACAATTTCTTTCCATGATAAAGTGTCATATATGCACCAAAATTGAGATTCCACCCTATCTCTCTGGAATGCCAATGATTAACTTGAAATTTCTGCAGAACCTCTGGTGTCTGTAGCAGACACTAATTTTCAGCAAAATTTTTTGTGCTAACGAAAGCCCTATATCTTGCCCTGCTTCTATCCTTTCTTCTTCGAAGTGTTTTTCAATACGCCCGAGATCGTTCATGCATCCCTCATTTCAAGTGTGATAGAATCTGGATGCCAGGCGTTTGTAGTTCAGGATAAAATGAAAAACAGATTGGGAATGTTCCTGCAGGAGTGGAACGCAATCGAAGGTTGAAGATTCATGTAGCAACAACTGGCAAGTGTTAATTATCTTAAGAATATTGAAAATTCAGAATCTACATTAACCCTACATTGTATTCTAATTTAGGATGTCCCAAAAAGGACACCACATAAAAATCCTTGTATCCTTATGACTAAATAGTCAATGGGAATAGAGCAAAACCTAATAAGTAGCAAATATATACATATAAATATATGCATGTAATGTGCGTGTGCGTGTGTGTGCGTGTGTGTGCGTTGTGTGTATCATATACAGGTATCGACGAAATTATTCATGCACCCCTGTCTTTCAAAACTTTCTAGAATTACTCATGAACTATTGTTGCCACAGGCATAAGATTTTACAGGGTGTGAAGCATACATTAGTGACCATAGTAGGAAGTTTCTAGAACAAAATGTTATTTTTGAAATATTTCACAAGCTGAATTTCAGAAATACGATGAAACAAAATTATTCATACAATAGAGAATATTACATTTCATTGAAAAGTATTTACGTTATATTTGTTTTATTGAAAAAACTGTGTCGAACATGTTCTTGAACATTCTAGATGTGAGATCATTCTAGAAAATTGTGACAGAGCTAACGGGGAGCCAGAGGAGTAGAGCTTTGTCATTCGCACACTAGCGCCAGGACGGGAAAAACTAAGGAACTCGGTGTGGACCTCAGACAGAAGATTATTGACTGCCACAAAATAGGAAATAGTTATGGTGACATATCTGAGCGTTTGAGCATCCTAAGATCTACAGAACAATCTGTTATAAAAAAAGTTTGCTATGTTTGGTACAGTAGAAACGTTGCCTGGACGTGGTCGCAAACAAAAACTCTAAGTGAGAACGTCTCGAAAATTGTGTCGTGAGGTCAACGCTAATCCACTAGTCAAGCTAGACGACATTGCCGAGAGATTGAACGCTCAGGGAACTAGCGCGAGCAATCGCACAATCCAGCGCTGTCTGAACAAGGAAGTCCTGCACGGACTCCGACCTCGAAGAACTCCCCTCCACAAGCCATGTCATGTTGCTGCTTGCTTGAATTTTACAAAGTCACACTTGGATTAGGACAGAGGCTTTTGGAAGGGAGTATTATGGAGTGACGAAATCAAAATCGAGCTTTTTGGGCACAATGATGTGAAGAAGATTTGGCGTGAGAATGGTGAAGCTTTCCTGCCTAAGAACACTGTGTCAACAGTTAAACACGGAGATGGATCACTGATGTTTTGGGGTTGTTTTACTGCATCGGGTACTGGGAAAATGGTTGCAATTATTGAAGGGAAGATGAACTCTGATGACTATATATCTATTTCGGACGAAAACCTGAAGGTATCAGCTAATAGTTTCAGACTGGAAAGGCGGTGGGTATTTCAACAAGACAATAACCCATAGCACAGTATAGCTGACTCCAAAGAAATAAGATAAATGTGCTGCCATGGCCTTCGATGAGTCTTGATCTCAACCCCATTGAAAACTTGTATCAGGAATTAAAGTCAACATCAACAAGAGAGCTCCAAAGAACCTTCAGGAATTGAAACGCATCGCCATTGAAGAATGGAACAATATTTTATCTGAAACTATGGAAAAGCTTGTCAAAAACTATGATAAAAGGCCTTTAAATGTTATGAAGATGAGAGGTCACGCCATTGATTATTAAAAATGTACTCAAATGGTAGATTCCCCTCAATGAAGTGTAAGACAACTTACTGTATGAATAACTTTGTCGTGTTTCTGAAGTTCAGCTTGTTAAATCTTTCAAAAATAATATTTTGCTCTAGAAACTTCGTATTATTGTCGCTAATATGCGCTCCACACCCTGTGAAACTTTTGTGCCTGTGGCAACAATAGTTTTTGATTAATTATAGAAAGTTTCGAAAGACGAGGAATGTACGAATCATTTCGTCGCCAACTGTATACACATCTACTATCATATATTCGAGTACTCGCTACTATCGTATATACACGTATTTTTTCAAATATAACATTTATTTACAGGAAATAATCCCTTGTAACAGCTCAGAGTTTGTGCGCCAGCACACATTTCTAATCTTGTATAAAATTTTAGAAAAATTTCTTGAAGATGTTACTGTCAACGCTCCTGGTTTGATCTTCGGTGTTTATCATTAAATCTACCGTTCAATTGATGAAATTAAACTCTAAGTAAGAAATAAATTATTCAGACATTAAAAGTACAATCAACATCGAAAAAATTTTTCTTGTTTGAAAATATGTATATTTCATAACCATTTCAAAGTATATCAGAATGATAATTTCCAGGTAGATGCACACATAACAGATTAAATTGGTGGTAATTTTTACCTCTAATTTTCCCACTGTCCAACTCGGATCGTTCCATCCACAGTACGTGATAGACGTTCAAGAAACATTTCTCATTGAGCAATCAAAAAAGACTCGATAACTACATTGCTTTCTACCAGAAGTTGTGACAAGTTATCAGACCTCATTACTCTCACAAGCCGGGGAAAAATGTAAAGCCTTGTATTAAACAGGTCTCTAGATATTCAAGTTGCCTAAGGTTCATAGCTCTTCCCATGATACTTGACAATGTTTATTATATCGGTTATTGTTGGTAAAATCTGAAAAACTTTTATTACTTAGCTTTTTTGATGCCAATCCACTACGTAGTCAGATTGAGGTAAATATCATGTCGTTGCTTTCATGTCTTCTGATAGCTTATAAATAATTTTGTGGTATGTTCGTTCCAATAAAAACTCTTCATTGCATGCATGAAATTTTTTCGTTGCACAAAGGTATTTATGTTATTGTTTTAAATGAGTACATGTTCACTTTTCCCTCAGAGAGGCCATGAAGAGATCTAAGCCCCGAAAATTTCTCACGATAATGCTGCCGTTTGCACTTGGTCTCATGTTCTGTGGCCCAGGTTCCGCAAAAATATCACAACAACGCTTCTTGAAGGTGAGAGAGCATGGGAATTGAAACATTATTTTCAAGAAGAAGATTTACAGTAAGAATTTTTTTTACTCTGTGATTCGCTATGTCGCTGTATCCCCGCAGGCTATGATTTTCAGAGTCCTTGGCAAAAATTTTGAGCATTTTTTATTCATGGAAGGTTTGTTTATCTCAGGAAAAAAACGCTGTGCATGATTTACCCATTGATTAGTTCGAAATATTTCTGTTATACAATGTACCCACGCAAATTGCATATATGTTAAAATATTGGCCCCTCGTAAATAAAAGTCTGCATAGCTGGGCTGTAAGAAAATAGCTCAACGCTTAAACCACGTTAAAAATAAAAGCGACTTTTCTGCTGATAAAGTGCTGTACTTATTGTTGCACCATTCCAAACAGCGCGCCGTGGAGGAGTGCCGGGACAATATTTACACGACAGCGAATGTATGTCAAATATCACAGCCATTATCCTCCTTCCATGCCCGTCTGTGGGCCTGGACAGGCTCCGTCACGACCCGAGGGCGACAGAAACTCAAAGCGCCTCATGATTAATTAAGCAAGATGACTTCCGAGACAAAGACACTGGCGCAGACGCAGCTAAAGTCTAAAATAGAATCTCAAAGCTGATAAATTTCAACAGCTTGATATTTTAACTCGTTACTTCTTGCAGAAGATTCCTTTCTCTCGTAAAATTTCTGATTCCCGCCTTTGAACATTCTCAGGTATTCTTTGCGATAGCTAGCCGCCTGCTATCACTCTGTGTGCCACTTGAAAATGGATAAATTTTCGATTTTACCAATCATTGATTGATGCAATTTACCTTTCAAGGTAGTTTGATACAGTTGACTACATCGCATGAATAATTGATTTTTAGGAAGTAAGAGCGGAAATTACCTTGGATACTACGAAAATCCTATAGTTTGTTAAATCACATTATTTTAAAATACAAATTTTTCTGTTAACATTTTTTATTACTATTATTGCTATTACTATCCAAATTAGAATATGTAATATAATGGTAAACAATATTCCGACTGAAAAAGTAAAAGATGTCAATGAAAACTGCCAAACTTATTTTTGTAACCAAATGAAATTGCATTGAAATGAAAATGGTTGCTGATTTTCTCTCATTATAATATGTGGCCTATTAGAGGTATTGAAGGCATTGGAGATAATCCAGTGCACACGAATCGGAGGTATTTTAGGCGTTGGAGTACAAATACGACAAATTGGGGTATTGGAGGAATTGGAGAGTAGACAAATTGGGGGTGTTGAAGGAATTGGAGTATAGACAAATTGGGGGTAGTGGAGGAATTGGAGTATAGACAAATTGGGGGTAGTGGAGGAATTGGAGTATAGACAAATTGGGGGTACTGGAGGAATTGGAGAATACGACAAATTGGGGGTACTGGAGGAATTGGAGAATACGACAAAGTAAGGGTATTGGAGTGCAAAACAGTGACAGATAAAGAAGACTTCATTTATTCCTATTAGATTTTATGCGTTACTATGTTTGAAAGAGTTACATTTTTCTTGTGACTGCCCATATATCCATCTCGGGTTTGTGATGAACAGGTTCTCAAGTCCAAACGGAAAGTAAATAGTAAATAAAGACAATGGTTTGGAATACGTTACGGTAGTTCATGATAGCGTCATATTTTATAAAAAGTCCTTCATACTGTAATTAAGCTACATGTTTGCTCTTTATGCTGGTAGCGGCACCCATTCCTCTACATTATGATTTTAGGCCCATATCATTACCGGTTTTGAAAAAAATGTAAGAATAGCTGTGGTGAAAAGCAAAAGCTAAATCGAGGCATTTTTCATTAGGAAACAGGTGATAAGGTAAAGGGCAGTATGTTCGTAGGTGAGTCTAAATCAAGCTTAAATTATTAAAGCACATCTTAAAGAGTTCATCCTAATTTATGTCGATGGACCCGTATAATTGGAATTACAATAGACACGCGATCGAAGTGTTGAACTGATCGTACTGGTCTTCCCGGTATCATCACATGACATTTAAAACTGTTCCTCTAGCAGTAAATACGAAGAGGAATACTCGAAAGTGGCAGTGGTGTTCCTCTGCTTATCACAACATTCCTCAGGTTGACGTTTTGTAGAAATGACAGAGTGCTCTGAAAGTTTCTTGTAGCTTCTTAGACTACTAAAGAACAGTTTTTAAAATCTCTCCCCTTTCAAACTGCTCGCTGTAATTTATAAAACATGGTATTCATTTCGTTCATATTTCATCTGGTGCAACAAACTCAACCAATGCCAAAAAATAATTTAAAAAAATAATTTTTATACCTGCGGTTAGTATGCTGAAATAGACATTTCGAAAACTAGCCTATCAGTTTCCATCAAGATAACGCGTTCGCGCTCATACGCCAAATAGGGCATGTAACGGCTGTGTCACGAACGTTTGTTTCCCTAGGTTCAAAGCAAGAAAATGTGGCACCCTTATTGCATGATGTTCGTTCAAAGGAATATTCCGTTTGGCCCATTTTGCAGCTAAAGGATGTTTTATTCCAATCAAGCCTGATTGGATTGGACATTGGTTTTTAATTAAAATGCCTTATAACGAACACCAGGACGCAAAGACGGTTACCCCCCGGTTAATTATTCGCGAGAGCTAGAACTAACTGAAACCCAAAAAAATTATTTTGATTGTTGTTTCGTGTATTGAACAATAGAAATAAGCGTTAATTAAATTATGGAAACCAACAAATACACAACAATAAGAATGTAAATGAACATCTGTAGGGGTCCTTCGTAGGAATGACTTGAATAAGCCGTTGATCCATGAAAGTTGCTAATCGCAGGGTTTTGTCTGCAGATATTCGCGTATTTGTTGAGAAGGGTTTCCCACAACTCATCTTTGTTCTTGAAGTGACGTTCGTCGGGGTTAATTCATTCCAGAATACCATGAACGTTTTTTATTGTGTATAAATCAGGGGAATTTGCAGGTCAATTCCTCTGACAAAGTCAACAAGCCCCAGTTTTTATAGATACTCCGTAGTTTTATGAACTCCATGCGAGGAACAATCTCTGACGCTAAAATAATATTATTTTTTAATGTCACCCTCAGTCTTTTCAACCGCATTTCCACGTATTAGTGCAAAAATATCTTTGTATAAATATTCGACAATATTTTAATGTTTTCTGGTACTTTTCACTGGCCAATTAAGTGTTTTCCGATAAGCCTACCCAAATCATAATCTCTCCCCACCACCTAGCTGAGGCCTCGAGCGATAATGACGATTCCGTTCATTTGCATCCCATCATTTGCTTCAACTATTAGGAGTATCAAGAATAGCACGCGTTCAGTTGGTGTTCGAAACTATCGGAAAGTCGACCCTAATCTTGTCCTCGGCCCATTGCAGTCAATATTCCACGTGAATTTTTGTCATTGCGGGCTATGGCAACGGTTTTACTGGCTTGGCAACGTCTCTCAAATGACAAAATCGAGTATTCTGCGACACCTTTGTCAAACCAACACGGTGGAAACAATTTCTCCAAAAGTCAATCCATGAAACTTCACAGCTGTACTGGCATGTTTAATTCGTAGCATAGACCTGCACGCAACAACTCTTGATTGACCTTTATCAGCTTTCTGGCTTACCTTCCTGGAATCACCGGCTAAGTTCTTTTTAGTGGAGCGATATCGGTTTACCATTGTAGATACTTCTACACTAGTTTTACCTTACGCCAATTCAGAGGTGACAATACATTTCTCAGAATCAGTCAATCTGTGTTTCAGACAATATTAAACACAAATTAGAGCATCTCACTGTTATTTTAAAACAAAATTGTGTAGAAACATTGAATTGGATAGGTTTAACTTAAACTTGAATAATATGTTGCCATAATCGGCAATGGTATTCTCGCACATGTGGGAATTGAAGCGTTTTGTGATCATCAAGTTGAATTAGACTCGTTTGATCGTTGAATGGAGAGAAATGATAATTTGACGTATGAGGCATGTTATTGCTGCCAGGCGTAAATAATTGCATGGACGTTTGTTGCGTTACGACACAATTGCAATGTCTTATTTCCTTGAAAAATAATTGTTTGTTACAATAAAGGGCAGTGCAAAACTTTTCAGATTTTTAAATTTCTTTTTCTCATCCAGTAACTTAACAGACGACGTACATATTCCTTATAACGACGTGAAGGGTGCAGTCGTTAAACACACATCCTTGGAATTTTTGCAAATTTAGACTTATTTCACTGCCCACGAAGAGCCTGGTAAACAAAATAAAATAATATTCTCCTTCTCTGAAGTGCTTTGCACACTCGTATTTTGGGATGCCCTAAGCTTTACCGGAACACAAAAATTAGCATAAAGAAAGAATACGTTTGATTTTTTCAAACAGTTTTTGTTTGTGATCTATTGAAATTCTGGAATAAAAAACTTAAAGTAAAAATTTTGTTTCGTTGTGGCATGAACATCAAGATTGACTTCGCCAAAAAAATCTCATGGCAGTGAACCCGCTTCTGCTGTGACGAAATGCATGACGCTGTCGGTCGGCGGTAAGGATCACTTCCAACAAAATGTTGCAAATTTTTCATCGCTCATTGCATTTTTTAGGTGATGGCCGATACTGTACACTCCGAATGTGTGCTGAAAACCATCTCGATCCCAGCAAAGGACCCCCTTCTCTTCATCAACGAGTGCTCAAGAAGATGCCTTTCGACAGCTGCCTGCTTGATGTTTTGCGTCGATGCAGGTATGTAGGACTTCTTGAGGCCGGTGGTAAGTTTGGTTCAAGTCGGTAAAATCAAATTAATACGCTCAACGAGTATTTTTTGGTAGGTTTCCATTTTAGTGGTGTAAGGGTACAAAGTTTAAGGCTTAGCATCCAATTACACTGGGGAACGCTCATTTTGTTGCATTTAAAAGACCTTTCTATGGTCAATTTGAGTGTGTTGATTTCAAATCGGCAGTCGGTTTTTGTCTGTAAGCTAAAGATTTTATGCAATTAGACATTTTTAATTTTTTAATTTTCGTTATTAGAGGAAATTGCGATTTCAGCTACAAATCTTTTGTTCACTTGAATCTTAAAACGGTGTGAAAGTCATTTCTGTCTCTTTATTAAGGCAAAAGAAACAGAACGTTAAAATGTGATATTGTTGGTTGTACCGCATTTTCTGATTGCGTTTCTTCCAAAACATCAAACTTTATCCCAAAGTTAGATTAGCATCCATCAGAACCTCACCACAGCTGATGAAAGCCTATCAATTTGTTCATGTATTTTATTCAGGCAGGAATTTGCGGTTGTAACTTTTGCGTTTGTACACTTCATTTGGGCAATCTCGTTTAACACTCCAGCAGTAGTCAGCCATCACACTTTTGCCCCAGCGCCCTTGGTAGCGTTCTGCCATGGCCTTTAGGTCTCGGTGGAATCGTTCTCCTTGTTCGTCACTCACAGCTCAAGGTTGTCAGGAACTTATGAAGCGTGAGACTCATGTTGCACCTGAGATCACGAAAAGCGAGGAGCATTCTGTTCACAAGGTCTCTGTAGTTCTCCACCTTATTGTTACCAAGGAAGTTTTGAACGACTGCAAAGGATAACCGTGATGCCTTTTCTAAAGGTTTTTTTATGGACAAATTGATCATCACGAATTAGGGTTCGAATCTATGGGCCATCCTGAGATTCCTGAGATGTAGTTTGGAACATAGCTCCAGGCCACGATGAGTCGCCGCCTCACGACGCCGCCAACCTCCCCGCAGTGACGAAGCCCCAAGTCCCCAGAAGAGGGAGCTAGCAGCTCCACCACAGCCGAGGCAGGCCACGGCGCCTCCAGAACGAGCGGCGTCTGCCCTCCTTCCCTCGCCGGGGCAAGGTAAGGGGGCGGCCGCTCTCATACATGGCAGCTGCTGCAGGATACTGTTACCCTCGGTAGGCTGGTGGTAATGGAGGCAAAGGAGGCTCATCCGGGATCGTCCTCAAAAATTCATCGAGTCCCCCCTTGGACGACTCCAGGGTCCCCTCAAACTCCCTGATACCAACCGGAAGACAGTTAAGCGGACGAGGTCCCATAGCAGAAAACGAGTTTTCACGCCTCGTCCTGATGCTCGCCAGCGCCCTGCTGCTAAACGCTGGGATGATACAAGTTTTCCCTCGCTGAATGTGCCGCTGGGCTGCAAGTCGAGTCGCCTGGTCCCTAAAATTCGGTGCCAAGCCATTCACAACCTACCAGGTATAAATTATTAGGTACCTTTCACGGCAACGCTGCAGCGAAAACAGGGACAGGTGCGATTGCCGTTTCCAGTAGTCAAGCGACCGCACACCTTAGATCCTTGCAGTGAAGGTCCTCTGTACGCCCTCCAACTTCTGTACTTCGCCAACAGTGCACGGACTCCAGAGCTGGCGACCGTACTTTGCCAATGGGAGGACTAACGATTTGAAAAATTTTAGCATCAAACTCACCTGTTCACTTTTCTCAAATGATAGCCTTGGTTAAGCTGTGATGACTGAAGTGTTGGAAACATTCACCTTCGGCTTCCAGTGCCTTGACAAATTGCTTCATCAAACCTAATTTGATGTGAAGAGGAGGAAAGATGAACTTGTCTCTGCTTACAATTGGGTCTTGTATATCATATTTGACAGGCTTCAAGAGAGTCACGAATAGGCCAGTCCTTCTGGACTCAACGTCGATCTCATGCTCGGCTGCCTCACATACTGAGGAAACATGGGTACTTGGAGAAACCTTTCTGTCGTTCAAAAAGAAAGTTGACCATCATTAAGTCTACACAAATGATCCAATTGTGCTCATGATACTTCAATAAGTCCATGACTATCCTCATATCAGCATAGTCTTCCCACAAATCCACTGAGTGACCGACAGGTACTGCTCCATAAATATTGCCATTATGTAAAAGAACACACTTTAGACTGCGTTTTGAACTGTCTAAAAAGAGTCTCCATTCACCTGGGGTATAGTGAGGTACACCCAGTTCTTTGAGGAGCTCTGGGATGTCTCGGCAGTAAACACACTGTTTGTCTTCTAAAAAGGAAGTCACAAAAAGATGGTCACGCTATCTGAAATATGATGCTTTAACGGAGTGATCAACAAAATTTCTGCCTTGTAATCCTTATGCCAAAAGCTCTGCTGCTTTCCGCGAAAGACAAGAATCCCTCGCTAAATCATTCAGTTCAGTCTTGGGAAGAGGCTTGGGGACGAGGAAAGGTTCAGTGTCTTGTTCGCTTGTATCATGTCCAATGTCTTTATCGTCCACTGAAGGAAAGCCTTTGAAAACTAGAACAGGAACTTCAGAGTGCGGAGCAGGCCAAATAGCTGAGGGAATGTTCGGATACGTAATCTCATGTCCGTTTTTCCTCCCAACACCCGTTGTGTTTACCAAGCAGAAATAACAGTCGGTGATATGGTGGGTGGGTTCGCGTCAAATCATTGGAACTTCAAAAGGCAGACCTTTACGTTTTCCTTTGGTCCAATCTCGAAGCATTTCCTCACAATTGTGGCAAACAACATGAGGAGCCCATTGTTTGTCTTGATCACCAAGATGAACTTCAAAAGATGCCTTGTAGGCACGCTTGACGAACGAGGATATGTTACGTCTCTGACGAATGAGTGGGTAGCATCCACATACGTAGCAGAAGGCATCAGGCTTGTTTCTGCAATGATGTCTCTCTTAGGAAGCCATGTTTGAACTTGAAAAAAATAAGAGTGATCGAAATATGAGAAGCTATCTATATATATGGACGTGAAATAGCTTATACATGGTTTACTCGAGATTACATTTGTACAATTTCATTAACATCAAATTGCATTGAAACTAGAGCTTGCAGAGAAAAACTTAATTTAGATTTGAAATCAGTGCTGAAAACTGCTTCAGAATCAGTTAAAATATCCAATGCAACTCGAAGTTACTAAAAGAGTGTTCTCCACTGTTTTCATGAATTGAGAATGAATGGATTTTTACATCGGTCTAATGCACATCGAAATAGATGTCACAGATGAAAGTTATGGTCTAGTCATGAGGTAACTAACTCCATTGTTAGAAAACGATCCATGGGAGAGAAAGAACAATTTCATACCTGAATATAAACTTAACAAAAATGAATTCTAACATTTAACAGTGAGTATTGAACCGCACTACGAACTTAATGACATGACGACATTCATACTAAATATAACCACATCGAAATGAGTGAGTGGAAAAGATCCGATATTTCGAGGGAAAGACGGCATCTTTAGACAAGTGTTGTTTTGAGTGCAATGTAGAGAGAGTAGCGTGCAGACTTCTGTTTCAGGGTAGTTCAACGACATTTTGAATCCTTATATCTGTTGGATTAGAATCAAAGCATTTTTGGTTTCATTACTAAGTATAAACTGTTCCCGAACAGGCTGAATACTGAACACCCACAGACGAGTACGAAAACAAGCTATTTAGTTGCCCGCTGTAATTTTACTCTTACATAACCAGAGTGATCATGAGTTTGTTTTGCTTTGCGAGTAAAATATCAGCTCTTGTTCGATGTCACTGAAGACAATCATTTATCTTCAATCGAATGTTCATTAGGAATTTAAAAACGAGGAACACTGCTCCTGGGTTAAGTATGATTTAATAATTATTAACACATCGTCAAATCCATAAACCGATTCGGGGTCCTGCTCCGTCCTCAGTCAGTACAGCCTGAAAAAACGTAAAAAGACAAAAGTTCATCAGATATGTTAAAAAAAATTCTCAATATTATGTAATAAAATATTGTTCTATATTATTGGTTATTTCATTTGAGTGAAGTTAAGAGCTGCAGAAGAATCATCTTTGTCAGCAAGTTGTCAGGTTAGTTGTTAAAGTTTGGAAGTCTTGAAGCAGCAGCTGAACCAAACTTAGTTCATTTGTTTGTGTCCTGTGGACGTCAGATTTCATGGGAGTCTGAAATTGGAAAATGTTCTCAGTGCTTATTGTGATGCACTAATTCAGACTCAAACTCGCATTCAAATAATACTTCATCTGAAAACCTTTCTCTTATAAAACGGATTTGCGCCGAACATTGACTAAATAATTTTTGCATTCATTTAGTTAAACTCTTGAGAATAGTTATTGAACCTTGAATTGTTATTCAGGGAGATTTACAACCTTAGAGTAGAAGCGCTCATAGGTCGCAGGTTACCCATGGGGTTATTCTAGGAATTTTGCGTCAGTGAAGGAGACGACGTGCTACTGTAATTTGATCTGACACTATAGATGTCCACCACTAGTGATATCAATCAGACAAATCAGGCAAATTGTTTCAAGTGTTCTAAATATTTCCGGTATCATAAAAGTTTACAGCACGATCGTAAAAGGTAAAGTAGGTCGACGTTTTAGCACAAACAATTGTTAGCCAGAAAAAATAACCAAAGGATGTATGGAGGTAAAAACAGATTTATTTTAATCAAATTACCTAGTTAAGCCGAGAATTACAACTTAGAGTTGCTGACGAACTGGTTTGATGACGGGTGAGTGTAAATCATGATTTTTTACCATGTGTAGAAGGATAATAGCTAATTGAAATACGTTCGGTAAGGCACAAGCAAAAAACAAGATAACTTTTATTTTACTTGAATACATACTGTATATGATCTGGTGATGTGAATTTGAGACTCGGAAGACATCAAATAATGTATTTTTTCTGTCAAGATGTAGGTAAATTATCAATAAACTTTGACCGAAACACATTTTCGTCTTTCATTCCAGAAATGACGACTTGTGATCTACTGTCAACGATCGTGTCACAATTGTCGGCCGGCATCACACCCTCGGGAGACACCGTAACTTTCCACGCTTGTTACTCGTCGTGGGCTGACGAACTGGACATCATTCGGGACACGATGACCATCGATTCTACTCTTCATCACCTTCAAAGATTCAACAGCTATGCCATAGATGGTTACGCCTGTAAGACGGTAGTGGATGAAACTAGGTTCACAGCCGCAACAGGGCCAAATAGTTTCATCGAAGTTGATTTTGGTTACGAGGTAAATGTAAAGTCAGTGAAAATCGCTCATCGTCCAAAGGGAACATTCTTTGACTCAGTTACTGTTCGCCTAGGGGCTTCAGCAGATAAAACGAATAATGAAATAATTGCAACTGTGCTAGCCGGAGAAGACCAGAGCAGTATCACTTCAATTGATCTTTCTCCTCCAGTTCTAGGTAGGTATTTACACCTTCAACAACCCACAGATACTTTCTTCGAGGTGTGGGAAATTCAAGTTATACGCGCTTTTTAAATGAAGAAAAATTGGAACATCCTGTAATTGGAACATTGGAACATCGTGTAAGCAGGGTTATGAAGTCGGCGTCGGTAGTCGCAGACTTTAGGGTGGAGTCGGAGTCATTTTTCCGAGGGCAGTTGAGTCGGAATCGTTCATTCTAATGTGGCGGAGTCGCTATTTTTTCGTTCCTTCAACTTTAATTTTTGCTAAAATCTATTTATAATGGATTAAAATATAATGTGAACAAAACAGAGCTAGAAATATTTTACTAAGAAGCTAAAAAATATGCAATGTTTCAGTTGATTAGTATGTTCAAAGTACGGAACACCGCATTTACCTAATGCTGTCATCGATATCTAGTCCCTGTTGGTTCGTATACATACATAAGATATATACGAGTACGAAACATAATTTTTATACAGGACTAATAAAGCATATTTTACACTTGAAAAGTAGGAATTGGTCATTGAAAGTATCGCAAATCTATTCTATTTATTCCTGCCTCGTTTATTTCCCCATCATTAAAATAGGTCGTAGAAACTAGTAATGAATGCATTGCAATTTACTTGCAGGGCAGCTCAGCTGATGCATTACATTTTGCTCTCACACACAGAGTGGCAACTCTGGACGCTCTTGATGTGTCTATACTCTATACCAGTGGTTCCCCAAAACGATCTTTTCTAGTCCTTAGGTTATGTATGCTATGATGCATTGATTGATAATGACTCGTTTCTGCACAAACTTAAAGTTATGTTGTGACCATTAAGATATCTAGTTTTTAAGTTATGATATATTGTTAATGACTAGTCTTTGCTAAAATTTAAACGTGTGTTCTGATATCTAAAGACAAATAGTCTTCAAGTTATGTTATCGCTAATGATGATGTAAATTTAATTTCCTCATTCTAATGTTAATAACCGGAATATTAGTGGATTTTTTGTCTATACATACCCAGTCTAACTTTTCCCCAGGATCTTGCATGTTTTTCGCTGCCCAAGCGATTTAATTACTTTGGCGGCGAAACACATGCATGCAGGCTGCAAAAAAATTGGACTGCAGTAATACTTATGTACAGTACTTCATATTGATCTCTTAGTTTTGTTTACTTCCAAGTCGGTAGGTCAAGGTGACATGTATTAATATTGGAAATTTCTGCACATTTCTAATGTTATACCTTGAATGCTCTTTGGTTCTTTCAGAGTTATATTGTCTTTCTCTATATCATTATCATGTTTTATTTTCATCTTCTGATCACTCCTCAGTATTCAAGTAATCACACACTGATATGGATATTTTTATAACTATGTTTTCATATTTAAACAGCTCAAATAGCATCTGGTTTTCGGCATTATATAATTAATTACTTATATACAAAGACGATTCGAGAATATTTAAGATTATATCGACGTAGGGATGTATGAAAAAATAAAAATGCAATGTAAACTACTAGCTAGAGTTGAATAAAAACACAGCACTACCAAAAACCCCCTCTTTGTCACACACATGTAACTGAGAGCAATGTACTTTCCTAAGCTGCAATGGTTATTACATTTTATGCGATAGTACAAACTCCGAAGTATCTTGCAGAAAACATTCCACGTAACACCAAAAATACAAAATGAATAGAAAATGAGCATTTTCTAAAGTAAGAAAGTGTCAAGTATGTAGCAAAAAGAGAAAAATTAAAAATATATCATGTTACACACAAAGAATCTACAAGTGGCTTTTATTCGTAAACGAAACGTACCAGAAGCATTTGGCCCTCTGAGACGGAAGCAGAACAACTTTTGACTATTATAGATGTTATCAATTAATACTATCCAATAAAACGCCAGGCGTCTGTTAAAATTTAATTTTAAATCAATAAATTTACATTTTATTTTGTGCGTAATTTCCCATTTATTATTACAATGGGAATCTCTTAAAACACATTAAATTTGTCAGTCCGTCCTGATCATCTGGTCTGTCTCCCTTTCACTCTCTAAAATTACCGTATCTGTGATACGAGTTTCACAAGTGCACAAGTGCAAATATATTCTTAATCGCGGTGCTATTTTGAAGGATATATTTGTTTATTATCCAAGTCTGCAAAATTTCCCCGAAGAAGACGTCAAATTCCGTCATTTTTGACGAGTCGTGTACACTACATAGTATAACACGGTGTTGAGCAATGATATAGGACCTGTGCTGCATTGTTACTCTGCGAAGTGTTGATACAGAGAATAAAAGGCAGTGCAAACCGAGCCTACCTTATTTACAAATATAACAATATTAGTATTTCGAGCGTAGTAATTACATCAACTGTCATAATTTCGTTGGATATCATTGGTCACAAAATAAATTGTTGATGCTGATCTATACTTCTCAGGGTAGGCACTGCCTACCTTGCCTGCTCGGAGGGCACGTATCTGCAATGTACAGTAAATATTTATAATGAACCTGGATTTTCACCGTACTGTTCCCAATTTAAATGTCATTTATAAATAAAGAATATAAATATTTTTAGGCTTCAACACCTGTAAACATTAAGAAATAAAATATTCATTGTAAAAATGGTGAATAAGTGGAGTTGGAGGGGCAAAATTGTGACAAGGTGGAGTCTGTGTCTGAGTCGCCAAATTATGAAAAAGTGGAGTCGGAGTCAGAGTCAGAGTCGCAAAGTTCTGAAAAGGTGGATTTGGAGTGGAAAATTTATTCCTTCAACTCCGCAACTATGCCTTTGAGTATTCTTCAAAAAAGTTTTTGAAAACTTATAAACTGCGACTTTCTTTCTGTCGTAAATTGAAATCTGTGTCGTTATAATGTGGCACTGGTTTTGTGAGTGAGATCGAGCTCCTTCGAGCTCCTGTTGTTCCGCTCCTTCTTTATACGAGCTCCGAAAGGTATTGTTACGCGCTCTTGCCTGACCTTCGGGCACGGCTGGTTTTAAAAAAGAAATAAAGAAAAGAAAGAAAAACCGTTTATTTCCAAGTTGCCACATGAGATACATGCCAACATATTGGCTTTTAAAAAATTCTCAATATAAGACGTCCTAAAACAAAAGTTCCCTACGAGGAGTACTAATTGACAAACTGTCCGAGGTGTACAAAAAGATAAGCCATACGAGGCATAATAATAGACAAACAATAAGAGGTGTACTAATAGACAAACTATCAGAGGTGTACAAATAAACCATACGAGGCATATTAATAGACAAAATATACGAGGCGTACTAATAGACAAACCATACGTGGCGTGCTATATATAATAGTCTAACTCTGTCAAGAGGTGGTTGAATATGAGACGAAAATATCATATCTTGGATATTTTATGTTCCAAGAGATGGCTAACAACTTATAAATAATTCGAATACTACTAAAGTATTCTTCGGAACTCCCAAGTTATTAGTTGAAATTTTCGAAGTAAGAAAAATAAAAAAACGCTATACCGGAGCAGATTGAAACACCATCGTAAATGACAATCAAGTATTGAGAAGAGGTTAGTCACGAAGTAATTTATAAAGAACATCGCGCAACACAGCACGCACATCTAGAAATGCGCAAACAAACTTACACTCAAAAATGAAATGCATGGCTTGTTCGGCATACAAATATAGAGATAATATTTGCACGAGCGCTTTATTTCATTTGTCTGTTTATACTTTTAATTTCTTCTATTCACAGAAATGCCCTTCGAGGCCGTGATATAACGATTTATGAATCATTAAGCAAGCGCAATCAATTTTTTTATTTCTGGAATTTGGTTCAGTGTTAACTGACCGCAGAGCTTTAGGTAAAATGTAATGTGTCTTGAGGTTTTGCTCTTTACGCAAAAAATAGAAATAGAAACATATATTTGTACATGTGTATATATATGTGTGCGAACGTGTGCATGTGTACACTGATACATAGACATTCATATTTGCGTGCGCACTTACACACACATGCATGACAACACTTACACACACATATTCATATATATACTTATTGAAAATAAATATTAGAAAAATGTTTATAAACATAAAAAATGATCTTGCTCTTTCTACATTCAAAATGACAGTCAAAGCTCTGATGAATCGGAAGAAATAACCTGAGGAAAAATAAGGAATAGAAAAAGGACTCCGAAAAAACGTATACATGAAATGGTTTTTTAATTTCCTAAAATGAATTTTAAGAAAACTCAAGTTACTGTCGAGGAACAACAACAACAAAAAAAAACATAATTCATATCTTCTCGATATTCTCTGCAACATCATGCGGACATGGGTACATGGGATAAAATGGAGATACAGTGTAAGCCGGTTACCACTCATGATTGACAAATATCTACAAAATTTTAGCAGAAATGCGGAAACAAACATATACTCAACGTCAAAATTCATAGTTTGTACAACATACGGACAGAAAGATAATTTTACCACGATTCATATGCTCAAATTTCGGTTTATTTCATTAACTGTATTTTTCATTAATCCGATTCACAGAAACGCCCTCTGGGGAAGTGATAGATCTATTTTTTTGAATCATTTCGCTAGTGCAATTAAATTTATTAACCGGATGATTTTCGCGTAAAGAAATGAAATGGAAACATGTATATCTGTTTATGTTTATATATATATATATGCATACCTACATACGTACACACACATATTAAAATTGGCGAAGGTGAAATCGAAGAAACTAGCTCATGTAAGTTTCTGTGCATCATAATAGATAAACATCTGACCTTCAAAGAGCACATCGCTCATATTAGTTCTAAATTATCAAAATCTATCAGAATCCTAAATAAAGTTAAAAATTTCCTGCCTGAAGCAGCTTTAAAAATGCTCTACCAAACGCTCATTTCTCCATACTTGCAATACGGAATAGAAGCATGGCACGGAACTGATAAAAATAAAACCAACAAAATTTTTACTCTGCAAAAAAGAGCTATCAGAGCGGTAAAGAACCTATAATATAATGCTCACACAAATGATTCATTCAAAAATTTACAAATACTTAAACTTTCGGATCTCTATAATGTCTCCATTTGTAATTTCATATACAAAACATTAAGAAATGATGCGACAATGGCCTAAAACAATTATTAAGTGCACAAACTGGTCATCACGACCATTAAACCCGAAATAGAAGTAAATTCATGCTTCCTTACTAATCAAAGGCCCGGTCGCAACACAGTATGCTCTCCGTTGGAACTAAAACTTGGAACTCAATACCTGCGGAGATCCGTGAAAGCAATTCGTACAAAGTATTCAAAAGACATCTTGAGTCTCCCTTCCTATAAGAATACTAGTCGTTCAAGATCACCTAGTCACATCTTGCCTCCTACCTGTCTGGTCCTAATAATGTAACTTGCCATGGGTAAGATAACCGATCTTCAGTCTGCTCTTAAATCGTTTTATTGAATATATTGTTAAATATAGCCGATTTGACCTATACTGTAAAATACAGCATCAAATATCGAATTCATTATCTCTTTGATCAGTCTTATGTGAAACTAGGTTAAGTGGATTAGGTTAAACATTATTGTACACCTTAGAATAACGTGATGGTAGGATGCCCTAGAAGTCGCTGAACTTGTTAGGGCCCACAAGTAGCTATACTCTAGTTTGACCATTGTACTAGACTTAAGAAACATTCTACCTCTTGTGGTAAATAAATATTCTCCTATGATAAATAAATTGTTTGAATTGTTTAAATTGTTTAAATTGTTTAAATTGTTTAAATTGTTTAAATTGTTTAAATTGTTTAAATTGTTTAAATTGTTTAAATTGTTTAAATTGTTTAAATATATATACTTATTGAAAATGAATATACGAGAAAAAATACATATATAAAATAACAAGATAAAAACAACTTACGATCTACTACATTGAAAATAACAGTCGAGATCACTGTAATCCTAAGAAATTATTCGGAAAAAAATAACTAAAAGGAAAAGAAGACTTCGGAAAACGTATAAATGAACTGGTTTTCAATTTTCTTCTTAGAAATTTTTAAGAAAACTCAGGTTACAGATAAAAAAAAGAAACAACACAACTCTTCAGCATTATACGGACATGTGTACATGGGATAAAATGGAGTAACATTGTGGCCGGATATCACATATGAGTGACGAATATTTACAAAATTTGGCACATATAGGTAGATTGAACAATAGTCAAAAGTGATAATTTTAATTACGGAAATTTAGAGTTTTTTCGATTTGAAAGTCCAGTGCTAGTGTGCGCTGAACGCACAAAAAATATAAAAAAATAAATGAAATGCTTAAATTACCCCCTCCCCCCAGCTCAGCCGAAATCGATTGAAAACATCTTCGAGAATGATTTTGAAATAGCGAGACAACGTTAGCCAAAATTTAATTCATTAAAAACTTTGCACAACCCTCACATCTATAAACCTGTATATTGGTGTACACATAAAATGTATTTCAGGGTATGTTTGTCATACGGACGTTAAATATTAATATAGAAAAGAGAAAAATAACAAAATAAAGATGAGGAAATACTCCTGATTATGGAAAGAACGTTCGTACAGACTTAAGAGGAAGTCTGTAACCGACAGCGGCCAGTACACTGATACGTGCGTTCCAGAGTGTTTCCTTACTCCTGCCTCGGTAGTCTGAAGCTACTGAAACTGTAGTTTGCGGACACAGCTAAATAAACCTCATGTTGTATTGAAAAGAAACTACACAACATTATTTGGCGACGAAGATTTGGAATCTCCAACGAGAATTTGAATTTTAAAAGTGCTCAAAAACCAAGATGGCGCATTCTACAGTTAGCTGTCTTCCATTCGACGTTGAAGTGGAAACAGTGTGTGAATTTTTATAAAAATTCAAACTGCAATATGCGGACTCTCTTCAGAAGGCGGGAAACAATGGCGGTAAGAAAGCTAGTATTTTAGTTAAAGCTTTGCCTGTAAACATCATTATACTGCTCTTGAACGAAGAATTAAACCCACGTTACTCGCTGGTGCTACCTATGATGAACTAGAAGAAAAGTAATACAGCAATTTGAAATCAAGATATCCATTGTCGGCGCATCTGTTACATTTTTAAACAAAAAGCAAGGTGTTACTGAATCCATAGAAAGTTATGCTAAAACGTTAAATGACTGAGCATCTGCGTGCGACTACGAAAATTGCTGTCGTGATCGTCTCTTGAGAGATGCTTCGTTGGTGGTCTAAGTTCATCGCAAATTCTCAGAGCAGTCATAATAATAATGAAGGCATCTACGGATGCTTTATTTCCAATCAAGCCTGACACATATCACCTTGTACATTGGATTTTCAAATGCCTTAGAACTAACGCCAGGACGCCATGACGCTTTCCCCCGGTCAAGACCGGTACCCATTTCAGACACCTGGGTAGAGTGGGGTATTGTGCTTGGAATTTTTCTCCTATACCCAACAGAGAAAATCGCCACTGCCAGCGCCGAGTTTCGAACCCGGGTTTCGAACCAGTCTTACAGAAGTGTGATCGAAAATCGTTCAATGAGTGTGTTGAATATGCAAAACTCATCGAACAGTTAAGTTCCGATGCTGACGATATTATTCTTGTTCATCTTCATCGTTTTTCACAACAGGAAAATTACAGTCGAACTACGTATGCATACGTTGCGGCGCAAAGCAGAAGCATCTTGCAAAGAATTGCTATGCTTTGAAACTGAACTGTTCCACATGTGGAAAAATACGCCACATTTCTAAAATTTGCAAATTTACGACACAACATTGCTTCCTCCGGCTGAGCCTACACGTGGAGAATTTCACACAGCCTTACCTTACATTGTGCAGCCTGAACAGTGCGGTTGTTATGGCAACGTCGGATTCGGCAACGCGCGGCTAGCTGAGTTCATGCGAGTCTCTGCAGCGAAAAAGCGAAGTGACTACAGAAACCTAGGATCGATACTTATGACGGTAACTCTGTTCATAATTTATCTGATGTGCATAAAAATACCTTGAATGATTTTCATTTTTTAGAATAAACACCACTGTAATTCCCGTTACTGAAGAGCCTACGATGTTGAAATGCCATTCAAATGGTAAACCTGTTGAATTTCTTCTTGAAATGGCAGAGCAGTCTCGACTATACGTAAAAGTGATGCACTTGCTGTTGGTGCTGTTATAAATCCTACGTGTAGTAAATTGCTCGGATACAGTGGTGGGTCTGTAAATTTTCTTGATCAATCTTCAGTAATCATCAGTGATAAAGTCGTTAGTTTTAATCATTAGTTTCTCATTGTGGAAGATGATAGAATCAACCTACATGGCCGAAATATTTGTGCTAAACTTAACCTAAATGTTGTCATGCCTGATCAATACGTCACTATAAACAAAACAGATTTTCATAGTTTGCCGAGAAGCTTGTCTTCGAAATATGATTCGTACTTGTCATCTGATTCACAGTCTAAAGTTTAAGATACCGTTTATCATGATGTATAGCCTAATTCAGTTCCTGTATTTTGTAAAGCTCTCCCTGTTCCTGAAAGACTAAAAGACTGTCAAAACCGAACTGGAGCGCTTGCAGAATATGGATAAAATTTCTAAAGTGTATGATAGCCAATGGGCATCTCCTACCGTTAATTAATGTTCTAAAGTCTGGCGGCAGTGTAGGAATCTTTGGAGATTTTTCAGCCTCCATTAACCATAGGTTGAATCCCGTTCAATCAGTCCTACCTGCTATTGATGATGTAATTTCTCACGCGGCGACGCAAAGTTTTTCTCCAAAATTAATTTATCATATGCGTTTCTGTAAATTCCTTTGGACGAAGAATCAAAAAAGTTTACGACCATCAACACATCGGAATGTATATTCATGTGCAATTACTTACCTTATGGTTTACGCGCAAGTCCCGGCATTTTCCATGCGTTCATGAATAAAACTCTTTCGGGCATCGATAATATCATTGTGTTCCAGGATGATCTACTAATTTTGACCTCTTCTTATGATTCTCATTTGAAAGTTCTTGACAAAGTCTTGTCTGTCCTAAAAAATGCTGGAATTCGCTTAAATCTTTCTAAATGTGCCTTTCCATTTGATCATGTGTCTTATCTAGGGTACGTTTTCGATAACAAAGGTTGTCACCCTAATCTGTGAAAGAAGATGCAATTCTCAATGCTCCTGTTCCTAAAAACCTCAAACAGTTGCAAGCATTCATTGGATTGAGTAATTTCTATAGTCGTTTTGTTACATGTTCTAGCAGCTATAAGAGAGCTATTTTTCTCTTTACAAATACGTATAAATTTAAGGCTTCAATCACCGATTGATACAGAGTGCTTGGGTGTACAATACTCAAGCACAATACTAGTGTACCACAATTGCACAATACCAAAGTTACCAGCAAATTCGGGAATTCTTTGCTGGAACTTTCATGCTGCTTGCTTCAGTAACATTGAATGATGAGTTTTATTGGAGAATGCACCAATTCGATGCTCTCATTGACTCGTTGCAGAAAAAAGTTACCTGCTTCGTCAGCACCCCTGAAATTTCACTAATGTATAGTGTCATAACTGATTTTATGCAGCCACTTTATTCAATGCCATGGTAACTACTCAACTCGTGTGACTTGCGGAAATGTTTTTAGTACGTTTATGTTTACTTAGTTCTTCACCGTCTGAATTTCGGCTCCTACTGCCAATAAAACAACTTCCGTTAGTTCGACGCAACAGGGTAGTAAGTCGATTTCAATTAAATATATTAAAACTGAATACAGAAGTGAAATTGTAAATCCAATAGCATGCTAAAAAGTAGAATTCTGCTCAAAATTGCCAAATTCTGAGAAAGCTTTCAATAATCCACGGACTACAGAACCGCGTTCTAAATAAAATATAAGGCGATCAATGGAAGGATGGCCATTGTTTTTCATAAACACTCCGAATAATTTCCATTTTAATCTCATATTTCTCAGTCTTAAAATCCACTATAGAAATTTGATGTACGTAACTCATGAATAAATTCACTTCTTATGGTTAATTGACGCTCATTTAATCAGAAGGTTCGGGTAGTTCAAATACGTTTATCCCACTCTTTTACGTCTGCAACCACGCAAAACAGGTTTACCATCCAGCCCTGACGAAGCAAAAGTTTTACCTAACAATCAATTTTGAGACTGAAATTTAAAGTGGCGCATCAGGTAACCAGAAATTTATTTTAACAATGAATGTCCAATGTATTAAAATTACCAGCTATTATTTGGCATTATTTCAAATTTGAACCTGTTCAACAGACAATTGCAGGTCTAAATCGAGCTCGGGCTTGAACTTTCTTTGGATTTGCGGCCAACGTTTAAATATGTCAGACTAATTTGTTGTCGAGTTCAGCCTATGAGCACGGTACTCATACCCTCGATTTGCATTGAAAATTATAACGCAACTTTCATCGAGTTTTACGCTTAAGTTTTTAAAGTTTATATGCTTCTTTTTTCCTCATTGCATGGTTTTGTGTTTTCGTGTAGTACAAAAAGCAAAATACGTTAGTTGCCCACAGCACGTAAAAATTATTAGCAAAATAGTGAACAATGAGTGCAATGGTATTGAATTTGCATGCTCCTCGTCCCATAGCTTGAAAGAAAATCATCCATTCACGATAGAATTGCAAGATTTGAACAGTGCAAAGTTATAACTGGTCGTTGTAAAAGTAAAACTGGTCATTATGCAGTTATAATAGGTCATTGTGAAGTTAGAATTAGTTATCACAAAACTAGAATAGGTCATTAGGGAATTATTTCAAGTAATACTTCAAATAGATACGATTCGTAGATAATCTCCCGCTAAAGATAAAAAGAAAAACCATTATAAAATAAACATTTTTATTATTCTTCTTGGCAAAAACGTTTCAGAGTATTATAATTCCATAATCAGCGCTAAAACATAAAAAATGCCAAACTCAGAAAATACCGGAAAAATTTACAAAACAAAAAAGAAAACATCTATAAAACTTAGATCCTATCCCTCATTCTACAGCAATAGACCTAACCCATGTCCTCATGGCTTACTTACCCAGTAATACACAGCCATGCACCAGCTCATACAATCATACATTTACACATGGCAACCTCGCATACACAGACGTACACAAACACTCAACACATTCACACGCAGAAATACGTCAGTAGGTTGAAGGACCGTTTAGTTTGACTGCATTCAAGTTCTTATTTGGGTGAGGCTTATGGGTGGGCATGAATTAAGGTTCCAAAACGAAGAGCTTGTTCGTTATTTATGGTACGAAGAATAGAGAAATTATTTACTTTAAAAAGATGATTGAATTGATGAGAATGATTTCCAATTGCTGAATCAGATGGAAAGGAAGGTGTGCGACCAGGTTTATGGGAAATTTCTGAATTTTGACTGTGTCTGATAAATTATTGAAGTTTGGTTTAGTTAATTTCGAGTTATGAGGAAATTAGAATAGGTCATTGTGAAATTAGAATATATATATAGGTCGTTGTGAATATGTATTAGTCATTGTGAAATAAGAATTAGTCTAGTGAAATTAGAATCAGTCATTGAAAAATTAGAATTAGTTGTGGTGACGTTATATTAATCAAAATCACTCATTAAGCTATGAACTGCCCGAAAATTATGTCACTCATGAACTGCAGAATGTATCCATTGCCATTGGTAATAATTGGAAAATATGACATATTTTATTGTGATACATACTAATATATTTTACGTTGTTTTATTATTCGCTAGAAGCTGTTATTTAATCTTTTGAATATACCATAAGCAATGATTTTCGAAATATAAGTTAAAACTTGGGAGAAATTCGGTATTTCTACTTGCATATAAGATGAAGAAACGAAGATACTTAATCCAAAGCAACTCCAATTTTAAAAGCTAAGGAAGATATCCGAAAAACAAATCAATAGGCTTATAAATTATCGAATTTCTCTGAGATACGTTGACCACAAAGCAATATGGATATACATTTACACGCAATTAGCAATATTTCTCTGACATTCATATCTTGATCATTTTTTTTATGAACCAAAAATCTCTTTAACACCATTTATGCACTTCTCTCTAAACGTGATTAAACCAGCTCATACAAAGCAAAATTATATAAAAATACAAGATAAATGCAATATGTATTTCCAACACAAACTTTTACACTTTAGTTAATCCTGCCCATTTTACATGGTATTGAAAAAAAAATAATTTCAGGCAAATCCTGAGGGCAAGCATGAGGTTGTCGAGTAGCTTCTGCACTATCCCACCACAGCCCGCACGTTGCATATAGTTCAAGCAGAGGTGACGCTCGTTAAGGGGTGTTTACTCTAGGGGACATTTCGGCTGTGAGGCGCGACTCGTGTAGATGAGGCTCACCACAGAGGCTCATATTTGTGTGTGTGAGCCCGAAGTTGCCTATTCGCTCTGATCGAATTCGTGAGGCGCGGCTCACGAGAGCCTCGCAACTGTTGCGAAATACTTTCGGAAACACATTTTTTCACATTTTTGGGAAATACTTCACTCGGGGAAATACTTTTCCCCACTTTGGGGAAATACACTTGTGTTTTCCGGGCATCGGAATACGTTGGTGTTGTGTATCGAGGGTCGGCAGTTTGGGCAGCGTTCTCAAAAGCGTGTAAAGCAGCGCGCACACTGTGTCGGAAGCGATGCGTCGGATCGGAAACGAACCGTCTGAAGGAAATCAAAAACAAACCTTTCTACCTGAACACGCACACTGCTTTAGATCGGAACGGAACCGACGCTTCAGATGGGAACGGAAGCGCCGTAGAATTCTTGGAAAGATATTTTTTCTGAAGGTTCTGAGGCGCCTGAGAGGCCACGCATGCGCAGACCGGCTGTTGTGAGGTGGTGGCGGGAGTTGCTGAGCAGTTGAGAGCTTATCAACGTAATGTTTGGGTGTGTCCGTGTCGAAATTAAATTTTGGCCGAAAATAGTGATGAAAAGCTAATGGTCTTAGTATCCCTATACGAAGTACTGTATGATATTGGTCATAAGTATTATTATGACACCACACGTAAGGACAACGTATGGGAGGAAATTGCCAAACACATGGAAATGCCAGGTAAGAAAACACCATTTTAGTTTATTTTAGTATATTTTTTTTGTGCTTTAACCACAAAGGCATTTGAATTAAGGACGGTGAATACGGATATATTTCTTGCATTTACCTTGCTGCTAATGTTAATTCTGTTGCTTTCCTCTGTTTATTACCTCATTCTGCCAAGTTACTTGTCCTTGCGGTGAAATAAAATAATTCTTAAAGCTATCCCTTATTTCGAAAGCATTACGAACAGCATTGCCTCCCACTCCAGAAAGAGGTTGCATGCCGGTTTGTATTTCTTTACTCTCGAGCTCACCTTCTCCCCAAAAATGTGTATCATTTCGTTGGAAGTTATGCAAAGATGTAGTTGCTAAGACAACAGTATCAACATGGTCTGGTGTTATTTCCAGTTTCTGACTGAAAATTCTAAATTTTTTGGTCAAGATTCCGAATGCATTTTCCGACACTCGCCTAGCTCTGGAATGTCGGTAGTTATATAATTTGTTTGCTTCATTATTAGCAACCTGAGATCCCGGAAAAGGCCGCATGATATTGGTATGAAGAGGAAACGCTTCGTCCCCTACCACAACGTGTGGGAGAACAACATTCGTGTTAGGTAATGCTCTCGGTGTGGGTATATTCAATGTATTAGATACAAGACTTTTACCTAATTTAGAGTCTCTGAATATAGCGCCATCGCTGTTTTTTCCATTGGCTTTAACATCTACCACGATGAATTTGCAATCTGCATCTACTAGCGCCATCAGTACAATGCTAAAGTCTTTCTTATAATTGAAATAAAGCGAGCCGCTGTTTTTTGGCTTTGTTATCACTACGTGCTTGCCATCTATCGCACCTATTACGTTAGGAAATTGCCATTTGGTCTCAAAACCTTCTGCTATTTCCTCCCATTTCGATACGTTGGGTGGAGCCATAACTATTGGTCTCAATCTTTTCCAAATAGCATCACAAGTGGAGTAAACAATGGCTCTAACAGTTGACTCTCCCATTCGGTAGCTAAATGCAATAGTCTTGTAACTTCCACCATGGCCCAGGAATCTGTCAAAGAAATAACACAAAATCTATTAGTGAATACAAAATTGCACAATTTCAGTGCTACAAAATATCTGAAAAAAATTAAATAATTTCTTCTATTAACGCCCTTTGATTCGCCTAAAATGTTTATATGCTGATTTTTTGTTTTACAGTGCAAGCAGTCAAGAGGAGATGGACTGAATTGCGGGATTGCTATAGGAAGGCCTTGAACAGGAAAAAACTGCGAGTGGTCAAAAAGCGGTGAATGTGGCGCCATGGAAGTATGAGCAACAGATGGTTTTTTTGAAAACGCATTGTTGTATAGTGACGCTCTTGTGATATTTATGGAGGTTCCGGCTGCGAAGATTTATGAGTCTCGCTCGGCACGGTCACATGTATAGATAGAGCTTCCGGCGGAACAGCCGATGCGCGCCTGGTATTTACAAGCGCCGGATAGGTCGGAAGCGCCCCTACTGCCGGGCGGAAGTTCATTGTTCGAACTAGACTTAAGAGCAAGCTGTGTGAACTAGAGATCAGTACAATACTAGTAGTCCTGCTGTTCGTTTTGCTATCCTCTTGCCTGGTTTACGGCTAGGCTAATCGATCTACAAGTGCTGTCCAGTAAACCTTATATCTTGCTGAAATTCCAAGATATTACAATTGACGACGAGGCTTCGAACTTGCGAAGTGAATTTGAACTTTAAAAGTGCTCTGAAATTAAGATGGCGTATTCTACAGTCAGCTACCCTCCGTTCGACGTGGAAGTGGAAACAGTGAGTGAATTCTTGGAGCGCTGGAAAGTACAAAGTGCAGACGCTCTTCAGAAAGCAGGAAATAATGGCGGTAAAAAAGCTAGTATTTTAATCAAAGCTTTGCCTGTAAACATAATTACTGATCTACAACGAAGAATTAAACCTACGTTACTCACTGAGGCTACATATGAGGAACTTGAAGAAAAATTAACACAGCAATTTGAAATTAAAAAATCCATCGTCGGTGCATCGGTTACATTTCTAAATAGAAAACAAGGTGCTAATGAATCCACAGAAAGTTATGCTAAAACGTTAAATGACTTAGCATCTGCATGCAATTATGGTAATTGCTGTCGTGATCGCTTATTAAGAGATGCCTTCGTGGCTGGGCTACACTCAGCGCAAATTCTCAGCGCGGTTCTACAGAAGTGCGATAGCAAGTCCTTCAACGAATGCGTTGAACACGCAAAACTTATCGAACAATTAAGCTCCGACGCTCAAGATATCATTCGTGAGGATTCATCTTCATCGTATTTCACTACAGAAAAACTCCCGCCGAACTACATATGCATTCGCTGCGGAACCAAGCAAAAGCATCTTGCAAAGAATTGCTATGCTTTGAAATTGAAATGTCACACATGTGGAAAATTAGGCCACATCTCTAAGGTTTGCAAATCTACAACTGCAGCTCGGCCTCCTCCTGCTATGCCTACACGAAGGGGACCTACACAAGGAGAATTTGACGCAGCTCGCACTTACACAGTGCAGTCGGGAAGAAGCGGTTGCTGTGGCAACGTTGGGAGAGAAGACGTGTTAATGAAGAATTCACGGATGCCTCTACAGAAGAACGAAGCTGTGTTGCAAAAACCTGGGAACGAAGGTGGTGACGGTAATCATCTACATGAGTGTTCTGATTATTCCCCAAATGATTCTAATTTTTTAGAGTAAACACCACTGTAATTCCCGTCACTAAAGAGCCCACTATGATTTCATGCAACTTAAATAGTAAACCTGTTGAATTCCTGTTGGATAACGGCAGTGCCGTGTCAACTATACGTAAAAGAGATGCAATCAAAGTTGGTGCTGTGGTAAATCCTACATGCAGCAAAATTCTCGGGTACTGTGGTGTCTCGGTAAACCTGCTTGGTCAAGCTTCAGTAACTGTCATGTACCATAATGTTAGTTTTAATCATAAGTTTCTCATTGTGGAGGATGATAGAATCAACTTACTGGGCCGAGATATTTGTTCTAAACTAAACGTAAACATTGTCATTCCTGATAAATACGACTCCATAAATAAAACGGATTGTCATAGTTTGCCGAAAAGTTTGTCCTTAAAATATGACGAATATTTGTCATCTGATTCACTGTCTAACGTTAAAGAAACAGTTCATCTAGATGTGTTGCCTAATGGCAGTTCCTGTATTTTGTAAAGCACGCCCGGTTCCTGTAAGACTAAGAGACACTGTCAAAACCGAACTGGAACGCTTGCAGAGTATGGGCAAAATCACCAAAGTGTATGATAGCCAATGGGCATCTCCTACCGTTAATGTTCTAAAGTCTGACGGCAGTGTGAGAATCTGTGGAGATTTTTCAGCTTCCATTAATAATTTTCTGAATCCAGTTCAATCTGTACTACCTGTTATTGATGATGTCATTTCTCAAGTCGGAGACGCTAAGTTTTTCTCAAAAATTGATTTGTCTAACGCCTTTTTGCAAATTCCGTTGGACGAAGAATCAAAGAAAGTTGCGACCATTAACACCTCTGAAGGTCTATTTATGTACAATTACTTACCCTATGGTCTACGTGCAAGCCCCGGCGTTTTTCAAGCATTCATGAATAGGACTCTGTCTGGCATCGATAACATCATTGTGTACCAGGATGACCTCCTCATTTTGACCTCGTCATATGATGCTCATTTGGAAGTTCTTGACAGGGTCCTGTCTGTCCTGAAAAACGCGGGAATTCGCTTAAATCTGTCTAAATGTGCCTTTCTGACTGATCGTGTGTCTTATCTGGGGTACGTTTTCGATAACAAGGGTGTTCACCCTAACTCTGAGAAAGTAGAAGCTATTCTCAATGCTCCTGTTCCTAAAAACCTCAAACAGTTGCAAGCTTTCATCGGATTGTGTAACTTCTATAGTCGTTTTGTACCCAACTTTTCTAATGTCATGCATCCTCTGTATTCGCTGCTTAAGAAAAATGTACAGTTCCGGTGGACTCCAGAACAGGACGAAAGTGTCCAGAAAATCAAGGACATCTTTCGTTCGCATAAACCTCTAAAGTTGTTTGATCCCAACCATGAAACTCTTTTTGAAACTGATAGTTTAGGTTATGGAGTTGCTGCCATACTCATGCAACGCGTTAGTCCTTCTCATGATTGGTGTCCGGTTCAATTTGCTTCGAGGTCTCTGAATGGTGCGGAACAAAACTACTCTAACATTGAAAGGGAGAGCCTTAGTGTGGTTTTTGGCGTGGAGAAATTCAAGAAATTTCTACTTGGTGCTAAGTTCATTATCCATAATGATCAAAAACCTCTTTGTAAACTTTTTGCACATAACAAGGGTGTACCTCTCAACTGTTCCGCTCGAATTCAGAGATGGGCTCTTAGACTCTCCCAGTTTGACTATGTTTTCAGATATTCGAAAGGTAAATGTAACGTAAATAGCGATTGTCTCAGTAGGCTGCCACTACCTACGACTGTAAGGGAGCTAGAACCGTACGAAATGATTTTTGCTGTGAACACTCTTGATAAAACTCCTGTCACGTGTGAAAATATAAAAACTCATACTGATATGGATAGCGAACTATGCCAACTTAAACAATACATAAAGTTTGGCATGCCTCCTAAACCTGATCCCAATTTTTCAAAATTTAAGAACCTGCTACCTCAGATGACCATCATGAAAGGTTGCATACTTTATAAAGAACGGGTTTTTATTCCCAAGTCACTGCGTAGTTTAGTCCTTGAAACATTTCATGATGGACATCCTGGCATTTGTGGCATGAAATCGTTGGCCAGATCTGTTATTTGGTTTCCCGGAATGGACAAAACTATTGAAGACATCGTAAAATGTTGTCCCCAATGTCAATTAAATCGAGCAAAACCTAAGTCTAGAAATGTAGAATAGCCTACTCCTTCTCGCCCCTTTGAACGCATTCATGTCGATCACTTTTTCAACGAGAATAGAATTGTTTTCATTGCTGTAGATGCATTATCTAAATATATTGAATGTGAAGTGGTACCATCCACGAGTGTGTCAGATACTGTCGATGCGTTGAGAATGATTTTCAGCAGAAACGGGTTGTGTGATGTGCTCGTAAGTGACAATGCTTCTAACTTTTCATCTGAAGACTTCAAAGATTTTCTTATTTCCAACGGCATTGAGCACCTCACACCTCCGCCCTACTCTCCAGCAAGCAATGGTCAAGCTGAGAGGGGGTAAGAGTCATTAAAGACTTGTTGAAGAAGAGTCATTAAAGACTTGGTGCACGGGTCGGGGATCCGGCCGCCGCCGTGATCCTCGTTGGAACTGCTACTCGCGAAGAAACATCAAGAAAGTGCACCCGATACAGTGCTTCTCGAATCTCCAGAAGTTAGCAACGGACCCAGCAGACACTGAAGTGCCACCGGTATCAAATTCCGCTCGAAACGCAATAACTTCGAGGTGACAACCAGCACGTAGAGAAATGTGTCAAATCGTTCTCCCGAGAGAACGTAAATGTCAGTTCTACGTCGACTTCAAGCTAGCATGAACACTCCAGCATGCACATTGAACTCGCACAGCTGCCAAGTCTTCAACAACTCCAGAAACCGCGGATTCCACAGTGGTTAAGCTGTTCGGGCAATGAGAGCCGTGACCGCAAGCTACGAGCGCTGTAGGCGCAGCGTCTTCGATTTGTCAGCAACGGCCGACGCCTGCGATGGAGCGGCCGCAGCGAAGAAACATGATTGCGGGTGCCCCTCAAGAGTTAAACGGGAACGAAATTAGGTGGCACCTGCAACGCATCACAGAAGAGTCAAAAATTTGTGTTATAGAGGAACTTTAAAACAGTGCTGTAAAGTGTAATATTGGAAATCAGAGTGGCACACTGAATAGTGCATTCAAAATTTGGCGCGCTGTGTAATGAAATTGTGTCTTGTGTTAATTCGATACAAATGCGAGGTATTTATATATTTTTTGACTCATGTTGTGCGTAAAGCGAAATGTTTTCATTTTGAATACCTTGTGGTGAGCAGGGCTCTGACGTTATGTATTACATTTTACCATCCGTTCATTTCATGCTCATGTTGTTGGCCCATTCAGTGCACCACGAAGCGTACGCAAAGAACGATATGTGGTTATCTACCTATACGGCCAAGGTGTGGTTTTCTCATTGTGTCGTATGGTTTTGTCTTGTCGCAGGTCATGAGCATCTTGCATGAGTGCACTGGTGCGCATTTTATTAGGGCGACCATAATATTTCCCTGTGCATTTTCCACGTGTTCTTAAAATAAAACCCATTTAATCTTTTAATTCTTTTATTTTCCATGCTCGTTATGTGGGTAAAACGCAAATACAAAAGTGTAACATTATTATTTATTTGTGGAGGTTGGAAGCCCTCAATGCGTACGTGATTAATTGATAACAACCTTAAATTTCCGTATCGCGACACAACTCTCGACCGGTCAGTGTGAAGTTAGCAGTAATTAGGTGAGGTAGTGCACCTCGCTCATCAATTAGGGCTGACGCAATACTGCCGCGAGAAACTACATTGCTTTTAATTAAAATGTACAATGCCTTTGGCAGACTCAAAGCTGCGAATAAAATGAGGTTGTTTTCCATTATACTTTTATGAAAATGAACGAATACAGTAACATTTCACGCATGCAAATAAAAAAGATATTACGTAACCTACGATGCAGCAACAATATTCAGATAACCTCGTTGACAGCAACCCATCTCTCATTACAGCTGGCCACACACTGACTGGTTTTCAGCAGCGCGCGCTCCATGGTGCGCTCAATGCCTAACTAGTGTAAACGCACATGGCTCTTGTGAAGCTCCACACGAGGCGTCTACAGGTGACCCTGCAGCAAAATGAATACCAGTGTAAACAGGGCTTTACGCGCTCCTGCATCACGGGTGCGTGACTCACGGTCGTCGTGGATCCCATGTTAGAAATCTCGGAGAGCATGAGAGGAAGCGCGGTGTGCTTGTTGGCAACTGCGCTGTGTGCTTGTTGGCAGCTGCGCGATGGGCTTGTTGGCAGCTGCGCGATGTGCTTGTTGGCAGCTGCGGTGCATTAGTTTGTTTTATATTTTCGTCGTGAATGATGCGTTGTCATTATTGTTTTGGTTTATCGTACATTTGCGTCCTGTCCTACTATATTTTGCCCTAAAACGATGATTCCTATCATTTGGTTAATATACAGTAACTCTGATTATCATTCCAGAAGCATCTGCTTTGCATTACTCATAATAATACGCCTCGTTAGTTTGATGTAAATTAATAAGAATGAGTGCCGTGCTGACCGAAAAATTTGTAAGCGTTGAAACTTATAGAAAACTTTTACAATCATTTGTGAGCTGGTGCCTCTGTAATTTTGAAGGTATTATGATTTTCTATCCCATGTTCCCTAAACCTGTGAACCCCAATTATCAGCTTTGAATTAACTTCGTATTGAGCGATTAAAATAATTCATGATGAGTTCAGACCTCCAGTGCTCTGAAGGTACCTTCCTTTGCTTCAGGTGCTGATATTGCAGCACGTGTTGTAATTCTTCTTGAGCGACCTTGTGATCGTTTACAACATGAGTTAAATTTGATTCATCAATGAGGATTAAAATTTCTTCTTTCGGTTCTACTCTCCAACAGTTAGTTTCACACTCAGATCTTGTTTCTTTGTTAACTTTGTCGAAACATGTTATGATATTTTTTGAAGAAATCATTCGCCCGTCAGATTTATTCGTTAAATTACTTATACCAACATTCTCGGGAAAATTTTCGAACACAACTTTTTTATGGCGCACAGAGTGGCAAACTGAATAGTTTCAAAAGTTTAAATGAGCTTTTTGAAAACAACGGCATTTAATCATGTCCATTTTTGACTTGGATTCTTGTTTCATGAGCTCCTAGTTCTAGCCGTACTGTAATTTAGGCCTTCATTATTTTCATTACTCAGCATTTTTCTTCATCCTAATGAACATAAATGTCACGATACGTTCTTAAGGGTCGGCTGACGCTGCTCGTCACGTTACGATTGAGGAATTTGAACCTCGATAGTTAGAGAAGGAAAGGAAAATTAAAGATTGGAAACACAGAAGGAGAGGGGACAGAAAGGTGGAAAATAGAAATAGCAGTATTAGCACAGTGCGCACTACGAGTTTACCTTAGTTTGATCAGCCTGGGACAATGATACCACGAATTTGAAAGATTTTAATTAGATATATTTAACGTCGAACACGTGAGTTAAAATGTGAGGATTGTCGACGTACACAATCTGACACAGAATGACACACACTAATGAGAGAGATGTGCGCTTCGAATCGTAATGAGCGCTGGCGAACGATTGCATGTTTTAACTGTACACAAATTTCATGACAACTATCAAAAGGGATTTTATACACAATGAATTATAATTAGAAGAACATAATAAATGAATGGGCTGGAGTAAGCAGGAAATCAGGAGGAATAATATACAACCGTAAAACCTTACTCGCTACAAGGTATAAAATAAATTATCGAACGCTTCACACTATGCACAACGTGAACTCTTGCTTTAAACCCGAACCACACGTTTTTGGTATGTGCAAAACATCACAATACAACACAAAATTAATTAGATTATTAGCGCACCATTTTGAAGCACTGTTCCATGTGCTGCCTTCTATCTAAACTTGTTCCACCATCACCTTTTTTCAGAGTTATCAACACCACAAACACTCGAGCTCATCTGCAATTTGTCGTTGGCCTTCGCTTCCCCTTGAGGCTTGAAGGATGCACTCAGGGTTGATCAAGCCGTTTTCGCTTCCCTCTCGCTCGTAGGCCGGTGCTGGTAATCGGAGGCACAGCACTCAGAGTCCCAATTTGAGCGCTGAGTACCGGGTCAGCCTGACCACTGCAGGACTCGCAGTGCCTGGCGTTGTTGCAGACTTTGAGGCTGTGCGGTTCCAATCGGCATGCTGGAGTTTCTTGCAAGCTTAGAGTTGACTTATAAACATTTTGAATGCTTTCGGTAGAGTCGTCGATAAGTTTGCACTTAATGTTCATCGCCGCAAAGCTGATGTGCTTCGAGCGGATTTCTGTTGCAAGTTAGCACTTCGGCGACTGCTGGTCACTTCACTCAAATGTCCATTTCGTTGCTTATGTGCAATGCACTCCGGCGGCGGGCCGGCGTGCCCCGTTTGCGCACTCCAATTCGTGCTCCTCTTCTTGCGTAACTTAGCGAAAAGACCTCGCGATTCCTCTTGCATGCTCTTTATACGTCTTTCGCTTAGATTCTTCTAGAAGGTTCAAGAATATTCGTAGTTAAAATAACAGCATTCTAAACCTGATTGATGGAATTCTTGCTTGCCCTGACGTTTTGAATTTTCATTGGCTAGCGCTTCTGACACACCTACTCGCGTGATATTTCCTTGAGTGCTCATTGGCTCTGGTGGTGCGGCCTTCCCTCGTCCCCTCGAGGTAGCCCTTCGCGCCTTCGAAGCTCGTTCTCCGCCTACGCGGCGTCGACTTCAACGGCTCTCTTCGAACCGTCTAAAATTGGCCATAACGCACTTGACTAGATTCAATTCGCTTGTCCCGACAAATTTTCCCCTTTTTGACGTCCAATGGTCAAGATATTCGATATCCCTTCGCGTCGATCTGTTCACGTCATCTACCCTAAAAAAATATTGCCTAACGAAACGAAACCTTAAAAAAAATATTTTGCCTAACGAAACGATGTATATTATTTCGTTTCATAAATCATTCGTTTTCGTCCTTTGAGTTTTCTAGTGCTCCATTTTTGATATTTTCCTTTCGTTTTCTCTTTCAACACAATATTTTAAAAATTTGTAAAGCCTGAAACGGAGACGCATTGGCGCAAGAAGTATTAAAGTAAACTCAAATGAAGTGAAATTTGCATTTTATTTGGAAAATTTACAATAAAAAATGATGTGTTTCAAAGTGTAATAAATAATGAGAAGTTATGTCCTTATAATTTGAATATGAGTCTCATCGTTATTCAATTGAAAGGGAATATATTTTCCTCCCCAATGAATATCCTAATCATTGAATATATTTTTCACATGTAACTTTTCTTTAGTACTGGAAAGATCAATGAAATAACGTTGCAGCGGTTTAAATAATACATCCAGCACCTCAAACGCGAGAGTGTGGCCTATATTCAGATTGATCACTGTTTTAGGTCAATTGTGCCGACCAGTATTCAGACTGGAAGTTCTCATCAGCATGAAAGAGATGTGTCTTTCTGGAACTGTGGTGACTCAAGGCGGAGTTGTTTGCTGCATCTAAATGAAGCAAATCATTGTTGATTATTTTGAGCGGCACGTTACTCGAAATTACACCCCCTGTCTGATATCATGCTGCGATGCATAAAATTGAGATTGATAGAGGGCGCTGATTTATTGCAGCCATAAGATGTTCTCCAACTGGAGCGCCTTAGAATTATTAGACTGCGTATAAGCATTTGTTTGATACCGTGGGCTTAGGCTTCTTTCCTATTCAATGCAGTGGTACGTTTAGAAGAATTATTGATTTACAGCTTGTCCTGTTCTACATTACTTAATAATTTAGTGAGTTCAGCAAGTTAGCATACTATGTAGTCTTTTAGTCTTTAAAACTGTACATTCGAATAAATAAGTCCAATTGTTCATTGTCGTTGCCTTCAGTCAATCCGCAAGTGTATCATCAAGCTTTGATAGAATCATTCGGTCTTCATGAGTGGCGTAAGAGCTCACAGAAGAGTTTAACATGGTTGTTGCGTTATTTCTGAGAGGACGTTCGGAATTTTCACTTTGTCACCAATGCCTGGATGTGTGGAGGCTAGAAGGAGGTAGGATGAAAATGTGAGCGTGGATACACTTGCTTTGTATAAGACACCATCGTGATGAAGGTGTTCGGAAATTAGCGACTGTAAGTTTTTTGATCGAAGGGAGAAATCTGGTTGGCTACCTCTCCAAAGTGGACAGAGTAGGCCTTGTGTTATACGTAGAAAGTGACTAATGAGTCAGTTTAGTTTTTGTGATGTTCATTGACTCATATTCCTGTCGCAGGGATAGTGTGAGATGCATGGCCGCGCGTTGAGTTTGTCTATGTAAATACAAGGTAATCTTCTCTGTTGAGGCTCTCAGTGGACATACCGTGTCGACAACACTGCAGTCTCTAAGTAATTATGAAAGAGTATATTAATTTCAGGGTTTTCAATGACTTGGTTCACATAATTTGAAAACGAGTTTTGTCTGAATGACTTGTGGGTAAAAGAATGTAATGAATTATTACATTAAACATATCTTCATTTCTTCAAGCATTGTGTGAGATTACTATTTCTCTTAATGTTGGTTTTCTTGAGAGTGATCTATTACAATTTTTTCTGTGCACGTTATTTACCAAAGTTTAAGCAAACCGTGGAAACTACGACGCTGTGTGGGAATGTTGTTCTTTGCTGGCATGTGCTAAATATGCTAAGTAGTCAAGTGTATTTAAATATCCTTCAATCATCAAATACAGTCAAGTATATGTAGACACACTTCAGTCGGCATAATTATGCAAAAACAGTTCAGAGTTTTCAAATACACTTGATCCTGGAATACACTGAACCCTCGGGTCACGCTGTGCCGCGTTTGGAGAAGCGGTTCATTTGAATTTGAACATTTATAGCAGACGACAAAGTGCGTGTAGTGCATTCGCTCGCTTCAGTGTGGTAGTTTTGAGCGGTGAAAGTACAAATTGTTTGTTTCTATTTGTTAATAGAAGTATAGTAGTTATTTTAAGCCATTGTTTCCATTGTAAAGATGTTTTTACAAAGAAGAGGGAAAGAACCATTTAGTATGGGCCTAAGAAAAATGTGGAATCTATGCGCACACACGAAAATTCACCAAAAGAAACCCTGCGTTTAGAAACAGCCAGTTGAGAAGGAACGATAATAAAAGACAAAACACAGAAAGCGCAGAAGGTCTCAAAACTGAAAGAAACATTGGGCCCAAAAGATAGGAGTCCTGAAGGCCTTGTTGAATCTGAGGTTACCTAACCATATAACCCCAATAAGCTCCAATCCCCGTACCAAAGGGGAGGCAAACCTAACAAATCTGCTGATACTAAGCCGTATAGATGCTGATGGGGATTTTAAACTGAGGCATCTCACGGAGGTCTCATGAATACCGGAAAACTCAGGTACAGAAAATGAACTAAATTTCAATGAATTCGAAGAGTAATCCAAAAGAGAACTACCCATCTGTCCAATTCAAAAGGATAACTTGAACCACGAATGAAATATCGACGCAAGTTAAGCTCTTCTTCCGTTCAATCTTGAATAATTTGAGCGCGCATTTAAACACGATTGTAGCTTCCACATGATCTTCCTATTGCTCAATAGCCTCCGTTTTCACAGCCACCAGTCTTCTTTCTGTTAGTTTTTCGAATACAAAAATCATTTCTATGTTAGACGAAAACAGATTTGCAAGGTATATTTCTACTTTAACGAGAATACAGAGCTATCCCCTTGATGTCAGTGCGTAGACAAGAAAAAATGAACATCAAATGAAGCAATTCCAGAAATGGGCGGCGAATGGGGCTGTATTTCTTTGTCAATTTTTTATTAAGCCATTTGTGCGATACATGGACGCTCTTTGATTGATAAGGAATGACTCCTCCCTGAATAGATAAATTTGGATAATCTGTTGCTACAGCTCTGTCATTGAAACTTGGTGATTTTAGCCCAGAGGGTGAATGCAGTTAGCCTTGGCTAAGTTAGTATAAGTTAGTAATTACACGCAATTATTCCCATTACACTTATTCCAACTTGAAATCGGTTAAAATTTACGTTCAGGTTAGCTCTGAATTGTGCATCGATTTGACCAAGTTAACTTTAACCAAAAAAATAGCAGACTTTTTAAGACCGCATTCACTTTAGACCGACCTTCGAAGACGCTTGCTAGCCCTCGGAATAAGTTCTGTAAAAGTATATTTTATTTTCTCGGAAGTTGTCTAGGAATATACGGAGATATCTTTAGTTCTTAATATGTATGAATTTCGTATATTGAATTCCGAAGTTTTGTTTCTTTGTGTGAAACCCACTAGTTCATTTCATCACTACTTAAACAGTTTTCCGGAAACGTACCCACGATTCACTTGTCCAAAAGTTAGTTTACGTAGCGGTTTTTCAAAAATTTGTTTCCTTATTCACGAGCTACTAAAAAGCAAATTGCATCTCGACTTAAATTATCACTGAGTAGTGAAAGTAAGAATTTAATTCCTTTCTCCTGTTACCTCTGACAGTTTCTACTCTATTTAGAAGATGGAACCTTGTCCAGTTCATTGCCTGCTGTCCGAGCAAAGTGAATTTTACCCTCACAGAGAACGTTCGACGAACAATACGATAATTCTTTCATTGAAAGCAAATTTCGACTAAAAACGAGTACATTGAGGTGAAGTTCAATAGTCGGTAGGAAATGATGAGTGTTCACACCTACTGTGCAAAGCGCTCGTAACGTCAGGACCCTACAAGTCCGATTGACAAACCGAGACTTTGAGTGTAAAATTTCGTAATAAGCTTCATCCACATTGAAAAAAAGATTTTTCTACCTTCAAAAAATGATACAAACGCGTGGACGATTGAATCAATTGAAGTTAGCGTAACGAAGCATGATATGTCAAATCTACAATGCGATTAATGTTTGCTAAGTAGATGAGCGCTTGCTCATCTGAGCGCTACCTTAGAGTTTAGGGCAAGTTTAATCTCATGCTGTTTAACTATCGCATGTTTGACCTATTCCAGTTTCGTTTCCAAGACCCGTGCATGAAGGCCCAACTTTCAGTGCTAATGAGATCGATCGCATCGATACGTACTAGTATATTAGAGACAGAGACTGGAAGCTTTGTGGCTTTGGAAGAGCATTCTTCTGAGTGAGTGAGACGTGAATGCAGGTGAGTGACGAAAGCTGCTTTGGAGCTTTTGTGCATCTGTTCATTTCATTATCATTTCTCGAATCAAAAACGGCCTATGATCTATTAATTAAGGGAAGCGTTTTGACAAAATGGTCAACTTTTGTTCTATTGGACGTACGTCTATGAAAATTTGCAGATTACTAGATCTCTACATTTGTAACAACTTATCTTAAACAAAATTTTTTCATAAGGCCATAGAAAATTTTTTATTTTAAAAAAATAAAATTATATATATACATATATTATTCATTATAACTTATTATAACTTCGAAATTTACAAAGCTAGAGCAATGCGGTTTGTTGCATTTGAAAGTCAAACGTGCGCTCTATCTATAATACGGGTGGAATTTTTGATTTATTTCATTCCGAATTTATATGAATTTTTTTGTCAGAGCCTCAATGCAAAAATGCAAAAGTTATAATTTTAGGGTAAAAAGTCTATGGAAAGCTTTACAGAAACAATTTGGAAAATCCACCCGTATTATTGGTAGAACACACATTTCACTTTCAAATGCAACAAACCGCATTGCTCTAGCTTTGTAAACTTCGGAGTTATAACGACAAACGTCTTGATAAGTTACTTTTTTTATAAAACCTATTTTTAAGAAACAAAATGCTTCTCCTCCTACATTTTTTGAGCTACAGTGATGATTTTAGTATCATTGGATGCAGAAAAACAAGGGCTTTACAATTTATTGAGAAGTTTTTCAAAATTCATTCTTGTTTCAAAGTTATGACGTCATAAATTTGAATTTTCTTGGGAATATTTTGATTTTTTTTTTTTAATTTTTTAAATTTTTATATTGGAAATTTGAGGAAAAGCATTCAAGTTTTTGGAATGTCCACGTTATTCTGCATCCAATGATACCAAAATCATTACTGTAGCTCAAAAACTATCAGAGAAAAAGCATTTAGAAACCCCCCCCCAAATGTCGTTTTCTATGATTTCCCATTTTCTTTTCAAGAAAATCGCATTTTGTCATAAATGATAAATGATTCTAAATTGTATTTCCTATCAGTATACCAAATTTCATTGCTCTAAATTCAATAATAAAAAAAATATTCGGATGGGGATGAGGAATATGAATGATGAAATATATAAAAAAATGAAATGGAAAAAAATTGAAAATTTCAGATTTTTTTTTTTTTCCACGTTATTCTGCATTCAATGATACCAAAATCATTACTGTAGCTCAAAAACTGTAGGAGGAGAAGCATTTAGAAAACCCCCCCAAAAATGTCGTTTTCTATGATTTCCCGTTTTCTTTTCAAGAAAATCGCATTTTGTCATTGATGATAAATGATTCAAAATTGCATTTCCTATCAGTATACCAAATTTCATTGCTTTAGGTTCAAAAATGAAAAAAAAGGTCCGTAAGAGGGATGCCCTCCCCCCCCCCCCGGGAGGGACGTTAGCTCTGGGGTAGGTTCCTGATATTTTTACAGACATTCGGGGACATGTCTCTAACTCATTTAAAGCAATAAAAACAAAAATCGGGAGAATCGACCTTTGGACTGCAGATGCCCCAGAAAGGTCCCCAAATGCTTCCCTTATCTAATTTGCCTCACGTGCTCAAAACTCATAACCTAAAAACACAATCGCACACATACGTACACAAGCACACAGATACACATTCAGGCCAGCAAATCAAAAATTAGGAAGTAGCGTAATGAATGACCTGCTTCCACATGAACCCCTGCTAAAATTGGGGTTGTTAGAGATTTTATGTTAGAGGTTATGACAGGTCTAGTAGATTATTAAATTTTTCCGAAAAACCTCATTGTAATATTTACTTCTGACTTCATTAAGTTGTGAATCTCTATACGTATGTTCTCTTTTGTTTTTCAAAAACACTGGACATAGAATATATGAATTCCGACATGTTTACTTTCAAAAACCTTCATCTGCACAGGTTGGTTTCATTTATCATCAGGAAAAAAGTTAAGAGTATATAAATTCAGTACAGAAATGAATTACGTTAGATCTCTGTATCTAACGCGTCTTAATCGATCTCGGACGTAATCTTAACTCAAACAAAATTTTAAAAAAAACACTGACAAATTTCATTTCTGGTTTATTTTTTTAGAAAATATCACACTACCATATAGTTCCCCATGACTCATAGTATTCTAAATTCAACTTCATTCATTACGTCTTGTAGCAAAAATCCTAGTCGAGTTGTAAAAAAGACGACCTAATTTCACAGAAAACATTTATAGAGGAAATGAAGTGTGCTCAATGGAATGCTTAAAAGACAGGTTTTCAACCAAGGCTAGATAATCACTCACCTAGCTCGTCCAAAGGCTGATTTTAGTTAGAACGTATACCTCCCGAACATCAAGCAAATTCGTAGAAAGCGTACAAGCGAAACGACAAGTATTCAAGCTCGGAAACACTGCGAAAATATTTTGGATACGTCACTGCCGTCTGAAAGCGATAATTACATATCAAGAAAAGATCATTTTTTATCGCAGCCTAACATCATACGTAAATAAACTGTTCTCCAAGCCATGAATTCTGGATAAATTCGTTCTACATTGTGAGGAAATACTACTCTCATAAGATTTTTTGGGAATTTTTTTGGGGAATTTTTGGGAAATACTCTCGTAAAACATTTTTTGGGGGAATTTTTGAGAAATACTCTCGTAAAATATTTTTTTGGGGAAACAGGCTTGCAAAATGTTCTTTGAGAAAATACTTCACTTTATGGTTCAAAGATGCTGTGCTTTATTTAGTGAGAGATGTTACAGCAAGGATTGGAATTTGACGGTTAGGCCGCCAAGCGGGGCTGCTTCGAGAGGGAAAAAGGGGAGACGTAGCAGAGAACCTATTGTGCTGCACCAATGAACGCTTGCCTAGTGATCACGCGAGAAGGTGTGTCTGAGCACACACCAATGGGAGACCCAGACGTCAGAACAAACAAGAATCCCGCAAATCAGAATGCAGATACGGCCTCTGTAGATGGGATGCTTCGAGATCAATCTCGAAGCAAGGAAGCGAAACGCTTATAAGGAGGGTGGATGAAGCCTCGAGAGGATTTTTTGTGTGGAGCGGCGTAAGGGAAGCAGCTAGAACCTGATTGCGTGAGCTAGTGCACCCGTCCCTTGCCGGGGGGTGCACAAGAACAACGGAATGTACATCTGCGCGAAGTCACCAGCAGACATCGAAACGATGACTTGCAAGAAAGACCGCTCAAACACCTCAACTGCATCGAAACGACAACTTGCAACAACACCGTTCAAAACACCTCAGCTGCACGGTGGTAATCGACAAGAGTCAAAGCGTCTGTTGGGAAATACTTTCGGAAACAAATTTTGGAAATACTGTACTCGGGGAAATACTTAACGTTATTGTTGGGAAATACTTTCGGAAACAAATTTTGGAAATACTTTACTCGGGGAAATACTTAACGTTATTGTTGGGGAAATACTTCACTCGTGCAATTTTTGGAAAATACTTCGCTTTAGGAAATGTCTAAAAAACCGTTATCACTGTTATTCTCGAGCGTGAGAATGTCGACCAAAGTTTATCCGTGTGTGTAAGGACAATTCGTCACTGTTCGGTCGGAAAAACAAGCGGCGATTGTTTGGGGTAGAGGTGGGCGTGTCAGATGTCGCGGCCTCAAGTGCGGCAAGCGCAGGCATAGAGAACGACGCACACACGAACACACGCACGATACAAGCGCACCCAAGCCGAGGCTTTGCAGGGCAAGGAGGAGGACGTGACGTCTGAACACAGGCCCGCACAACCGGAGCCAATCGCCGCTCGCCAAAGCTATGACGCAAGAAGGTGTGTCTCAACACGCACCAATGAGAGTCCCAGACGTCAGAATAAGCAAGGATTCCGCCAATGAGGTTGCAGATGCTGCCTCTGTAGAATGGAAGCGTGGAGAACGATCTCGAAAGAGGGAAGCGAAACATATATAAGGATGCGAGAGGAAGCCTCGAGAGGAATTTTTGAACACACGTGAGAGACTGCGCAAGACGTCTGAGGGTGTTCTACACAATAGGCCAGCCTCGTCGGCTGGCCTTATACCCAACTGCAACTTGAAAGTTAATAATTCGAGGCACATAAAACAACGTTGGACGTCGGAAGTCATTGGAGCACCGTCTTACAAAGGAAGCCTAATCGAAGTAAACCAGCCTCGCATCGGGGATCGTCATGAATAAACGCGTCGGAGATTCAACCAGGAGCAATCAACATCTGTGCATCGGGGTCGAACTCACAATCAACTTCAGCGGCAGTCGTCAACATTGCAAATGGCAAACAGTTAAGATCGCTCACCAACACTGCAAAGTTCAACGCATGAAACTGCAATGAATCAGCTCACAACCGCTTCAAGGGATCAGCTACCCGTAGAAAGAAGCGGGGGAGGGCACCACTGCAGCGAGGTAGCAAGAGATCAGCCTACGCCAGCAGCAAGCCTAAGCTGCGACGCGGAACATCAGCAGTGAGCAATAACATCGGCTGTGAACGACGCGGAACATCAGCAGTGAGCAATAGCATCGGCAGTGGATACCCATCAGTGAATCATTTATTATCAAAAGGGCGAGTGTTTTATAGTTGTGAGAGCTCTTTTAGGTGGTGATTGAAGTTCAAATTCAGATGTAGATTAGCACACAGAAAAGTGCTTTTCAAAGTATCGCGAGGAATCATCTAATTTTTGGCTATCAATTTCCTGTGTCTATTTAGTCGAGGATCGACTTCCCGTTGTATGATTCGACACCGTGTCACAATTCCAGGTTAAATCGTGATGTGTTATTCTCGCAAATATTATGATTTGTGTTACTGTGGATGCGTGAATCGTTGTCAACGAGGGAGTATTTGTAACTTGAATGCTCGGTAAGCATCACCTTTGTGTCATATCGTGTTTAAATATTTGCGGCGGTAGAAACTTACGTACTTTTCATTGACGCCGTTGTGCCATTTCAAATCATTTCGTCCCCATGCCTTGTGTGTTTATCCACGTGTTTCCCAATAAATTCGTGTTAATCTTGCTAACTCTTTTATTCTCCAAGTCTGGTATGCAGGTGTACGCAAGCATGAAGGATAATACTATAACATGTTTGGGGGTTGAGACTCCCCCTGCGTGCGTGATTAGTAACCCTTTTCACGTATCGCGACAGGGAAAATATTAATTATCCTACGCAAGCGTACTGTCTGTATATCAGCTTGGAAATTTTAAAGGAATTCTTTTTCAGTTGTCCAAAAATGTCTGTTTCTTTTAATTCAGTCAAACAGTCGCTCGATAATTAAGCAGAATTTTCTGCAAGTACAATTCACCCCGTGTCATTTTAAGTACGCTCCAATTCTTGGGGAGTAATTTCTAACTTAGAGATCTATGCCGTCGCCTGAGACCGGGCGAGCTGTTGGAAGGGTAATAAAGGAACGGAAATTTCTTGTGGCGGTGAAGCTGAGCCGCAGTCACACTATATCTGGGCGCCTAATTTGAAGTAAGCCTGACTGAATTCTGTAAAGCTGTGTAATTCTCTGACATTAAGTTTCTCAGGAATAATGAGAAGTTCATTTGACAATATTGCCGGCGTAGACCAGATTTTTTGTCATAATATCGAAATTGATTACGTTGAATATTGTCTTCTTGGCGAGTTTCACAACAAATTTTAACAATAACAGTGTTGAATCTTCTGAGAACATTTTATTTTCTTGGCCGTGCTAATCGTTATAAAATTTACAAGCTCTGAAGTGCAGCCGGCATTATTAAAATATTTTGGTTCATCATGGGAGAAATTTTTGTTTGGTAATCATTCAATGACTAAAAATTTTGTTTGTGTTACAATCTCTCATGCATTAGATTCAGTCGTGTAGGTACGTGATATGCAGCAGAATTTTCGTCATGTGCTAACTTTCTGCGAGTTATTGTGGTGCCTCCCAATTTTGGTACTGATTCCGGCCAGAGCTGGGCCGCTGCTGAGACTGAGTGAGTCGGCTTGTAATGGCATTTCACTGCTTTGAGTCATAAACGCGCTGGTCGAGTGTGGAGCAATAAAATTTGGAATTCTTACAGCTGCAGTCGGACCATTTCTGAGCGCCTAATTTGAAGTGTACTTGCCTAAGTGTTATCCATGGCCATTAATTTCGAAATGCTATGAGGAATTGATATTTTCCGGGATCTTTGCTCATTTTTCTCGTGCCGCTGAGTTGATTCAGTTAATGTTGTTTGAGTAAATATTAAATCAAAGTTCAATTAATAGCGTTGTCTTCTTGGCACATTTTGTTTTTGGTGCATCCGAGAGCCAGCATAATTTGGCCACGTTCCGTAACAGAATAAAATGCAAATTGGATTGTGTGCTTCGTGATATCTATTTATCAGCATGGGTGAATATTCAAATGATTTATGCGGTGTCCGAATATTTTTTTTGTGTGGGTAATGATCAAACAGTCAATTCAATCATATAAGTGCTCAATGTTAAATAGAAATTTCTGCCTGTTGAATTTTTTCTCGATGCATTTTTGAGTGCCGTCTAATTGACGGCCCAGAGTTTGAGGAGACAGGCAGGCACTGGACACTGTTCGTAAGGCGATAAACCAAATTCTTGTGGTCGTAGCCAGACCATTTCCTAAAGTGGCTAATTTAAACGAGCGCGACTAAGTCATTTGAAGCTGAGTGATCCATTAACATTAGTTTTTATAAATCAAATAAGAAACTCACTTCATCAGTATTACACAAAGTGTTCAAGCTCAACATAAGGCTGAGTTGACTTGATTTAACTTTCCACAGCGAATCTAGCCCCAATTATTTAGAATGATGGAGCATGGTTTCCTGAGCATTTCTCGTTTTCTTGAACTTCCAAAACCATCAAAATCCTGTCAAATGCTGCAGTGAGTCATCAAATTTAAATGTCCTTCATTCTTCAGTGGAAATTTACAGTTGAATGTGTTATGAGTAGAAATAATCATTGTGCATCAGTAGATAAGCTCTGCTGCGTTTGCTAGGAGAATACTTGCTCTATTTTCTTGACGCTGTGTTCTATAAAAGTTTTCTTGAGTGCTAAAAAATTTTTTGGTTGAATTTTATATCATCTGTACAATTATTAGGTTTAACTGAATTTAGGTGTGCAGCGATGGCTCTGGAAACTAACGCCGTAATTTAGCAAATACCGCCTTATCTCAAGTGAATCTTTGAAGCAAGTTAAAGTTTACCAAGGTTGAGGCATTGAGTGATTAACTCGGTTGAAATTTTCATTTTTGTGACGCCTCGCTTAAAATAACTCACAGAAGTTTTTTGGCCTCGTGTGAGTCAAGCTTCTCCAATCAGCTTCAGCAACATAATTCATATTTTCATTCGTTGATATTTGAGTGCTTCAATTATTTAAATTGATATCTGCTGAGAAGCAATAATGGGAATTTTGAGAATCAATTTCCTTGCTATCAAAGAAGTGGTAAATTATTGTTGCAAAACTGTTGAATGAATTAAGTGACGGTGCTTAGGATAAAAATTAAATGTAGTGTTTTAAAGTAAGTGATGATTTTCAACGATGCTGCACATTTAGTTCGTGGTCTAATTGCAGGCATTTAGAAATAAATGACGCCTCTGCTCGTGTGCTAAGTAAAGTAAATTGATCCTCCTTCTATTCACAAGATCATTGTGCTAAGCTCCAGTGCATCAGAGTGAGAATTTAAATAATTGCTTCAATAATAATACACTAAAATCATTAAATATTTTGGTAAATTTTCCCATGTGCCAAGTATACAATCCAGTTCGACCCTGACATGAGTCAATCTATACCTTTATATCAAATTCACTGAGCATAAAAATTTTGCTTCCTTAACTTTTATAAATTCATGATGTTTAAAAATTTCCTTTTGATGTGAATTCGACGGTAGAGCGTAGTAATTTAAGATTATTCAATCCTAGCTGCCTTCAGGTAGGAAGGAATTTTTATTATATTAAGTGTCTGTAGATTTTAAAAGGTAAACACGTGGATTAAATGCAATTTTTTTGTAGTCTAAACGGTTACATGTCGCCGATAAAATAATTTTTCTGTATCAGTTTGAACGCGTATTGAATTTTGAGCTCGCATTTTTGTTTAAATCGTTGATTGCCCAGAATAGGAACTTTCAAGTTGATGCTCACCATGATGAATTGAAACTTTTAATAATTTTGTTAACACTGGAATATACCACCCAATTGGAGTTTGTTCCTAAGGAGTTAATGAAAATTAAAGAGGAGATTTGCTGTATCAAGGAGGATTTTGCTGTATCAAAGTGAGAATTTCATGAAGTCAGCTACAATACTCGATGTATAAATTTCGTTTTTGAAGTTGCAAGCGTAATGCATTTAATATTTTTGTAAACTCTTACTTAAATGATGCTGTCCATTCTCGTCGGTAATTCAAACTGAATTATTGTGTAACACTGAGAGTGTGTTCTTGCTTAGGCAAAGTTAACGAGTTAGCTTCACGGAAATATGAGCGTTTCACATTGTCGGAAATGTACAATATTCCATATGGAGACTTTATTTTCTGTTAGATGGATTTAATACAGCGCGAGAATTGAAATGAAAAGCATTGCAGTGAATACATGGAATTTATCTTAACGATGCGGATCAGCGTGACAGTCTGCGGTGCAGCGAAGCTATGTAATTTATGGCTGTTCTGAGCCAAGACTATAAAATTCTCTTGTGCGTGAAGTTAGGTGTGGTATTACGTGAGGTTGGAATGTAGGATATGAAAGTAGGGAACGTCTGAGAGAGTATGATCAGTAACATTGATTTATAAATGTGTCGTATCAAAAATGACGAGTTATTTGAGTCAAACTGGTGAAGGTGTCAGCACCGTTGTGTGGGAATTTCTTGATCACTCTTTCCCCATAATGTTGTTGACGCTGACGCTGGTCATTCTCAAACGTCATTGGTATACGTCATTAATTTCATTTTTGTTCATTGTCATGTAGGCATGATAATTATTAGGGTGATAATTCCCTTAATGCGTTGTTTAACGACGTTAGTGAAACTTTGAAACAGAAAGAATATATACAAATCGTATGTACGAACGATGTCGTCGAGCAACGTGGAATCATTTGAATGTGCTGCTCTGAATCTGGGGCTGAGAATCGGATAAATTTTGAGTTATGTCTATTTTATCTCTGCATTTCTTTGTATGTCGGTATTGCTAGAATGTCGGATCGCTAGAAAAGCCTTCGCGGCCGAGTATAACGAAAAGTCCGATGACCTGATAGTACCCAATGTATGTGTAATTTTTTTTTGGTATGTCGGTATTGTTAGAATGTCGGATCGCTAGAAAAGCCTTCGCGGCCGAGTATAACGTAAAGTCCGATGACCTGATAGTACCCAATGTTTGTGTAAATTTTTTCTGGTGTGTCGGTGTTGTCATAATGTCTGATCGTTAGAAAAGCCTTCGCGGCAGAGTATAATGTAAAGTTAGACGCCTTGACAATACCCAATGTATATGCGTTTTTTTTTTATTGGTGCGTATTCAGGATTTCGGCCTACAAGGTTAATCTCCTGCGAGTTCGTACATCATGTGTAATAATGTTCATATAGTCTTGTGAGGTGATTTGACCGATTAGTAACACCGTCGAACGAATTTCGGCTTTGTCTAGAGTTGGTTGAGGATACCGGAAATTAAATATTTTATGTGTGTATGTAGGAATTCTTCGCGTAGCTCACGTCCGCCTCACTCAAGGCAGATTTGAAGGAAACCGAGGAACCATTCTTGCGTTGAGCGACCATGTAATGCGCTGTCTCTCGATTACCAAGTAACCATGTTAGACAATTAAACGCGTATTTACGGAAGTTGATCTTAGCACTATAACGCGAACCTAAGGGGTTGATGTCATGCTAGTCGCCGAGCTGACTGAGAACAAAACCTGAAGGTCTTCGCAAATAAATGTGCTTCATTTTCTACAATTATAATGAAAGAGCTTATGAGCTCCAACGTGGGAGTCCTACGCGTATTGACGCAGTAATCTACAGGATTTGTCCGCGATTTGACGCAACGAGGATCTACGGAATTTTCCACGAGTTCACGTGACGCCAAGGATGAATTTTTTTAATGGAAAAGCTTCAGTAACCGATTCTCAGCAGGGGGCCCTCCCCAGGATCAGTAGCAAGCCAGGATCAGTAGCAAGCCAGGATCAGTAGCAAGCCCAGGATCAGTCGCAAGCCGAAGAGGAGTAGCACGTCACAGGAACAACAACAACAAGCTGTACCTAGGTGCACAGGAGGACCAACAGCAAGTTTTTGTTGCAAGAAAAGACGTCTACTTTGAATCACAGGATGAAATGATAATTATGAGGAAGAAAACTTGAGGTCGGAAAATTACCTCCATTTGAGATTGTGTTTTTAGGTGGATTGCAACCGAGAAAGCTGAAAGGATGTCTCTGCTTGTAACAAATTCGCCGATTTTTCGTTCTCTAATTGATATGTTTATCTATGTCGATGAATTGCCGAGAGCAATTCGAGAATAATATGTCGTGTGTGTTTTATTTGATGCGTGTAAGTTGTCGGATGTGTGCGGTATCTTTACTGTGTTCTTTGCTATTTGCGTACTACAATAATGTGTGTAAGAGATGCGTTTCAATTATTTACTGTGTCAGGTATCAATGAATTTTTCATAAATGTGTCAACATTGGCGTGTTACAAGAAGGTAAATGATGAGGTGATATGTAAGGATATTTTCATGTCGGGAAAAAGCGAAGGGATTGAAAAATGGGGGCGAATATTTTCTAAATTTTTTAACGTAAAGGGTACGTCACGGTTATGATTTAAATTAACGGATGAAAATTTGCACCAACTTTACAAGTTGGCACAAATTTTTCTGGGGCGATGCGGGTATTGTTGGGAAATACTTTCGGAAACAAATTTTGGAAATACTGTACTCGGGGAAATACTTAACGTTATTGTTGGGAAATACTTTCGGAAACAAATTTTGGAAATACTTTACTCGGGGAAATACTTAACGTTATTGTTGGGGAAATACTTCACTCGTGCAATTTTTGGAAAATACTTCGCTTTAGGAAATGTCTAAAAAACCGTTATCACTGTTATTCTCGAGCGTGAGAATGTCGACCAAAGTTTATCCGTGTGTGTAAGGACAATTCGTCACTGTTCGGTCGGAAAAACAAGCGGCGATTGTTTGGGGTAGAGGTGGGCGTGTCAGATGTCGCGGCCTCAAGTGCGGCAAGCGCAGGCATAGAGAACGACGCACACACGAACACACGCACGATACAAGCGCACCCAAGCCGAGGCTTTGCAGGGCAAGGAGGAGGACGTGACGTCTGAACACAGGCCCGCACAACCGGAGCCAATCGCCGCTCGCCAAAGCTATGACGCAAGAAGGTGTGTCTCAACACGCACCAATGAGAGTCCCAGACGTCAGAATAAGCAAGGATTCCGCCAATGAGGTTGCAGATGCTGCCTCTGTAGAATGGAAGCGTGGAGAACGATCTCGAAAGAGGGAAGCGAAACATATATAAGGATGCGAGAGGAAGCCTCGAGAGGAATTTTTGAACACACGTGAGAGACTGCGCAAGACGTCTGAGGGTGTTCTACACAATAGGCCAGCCTCGTCGGCTGGCCTTATACCCAACTGCAACTTGAAAGTTAATAATTCGAGGCACATAAAACAACGTTGGACGTCGGAAGTCATTGGAGCACCGTCTTACAAAGGAAGCCTAATCGAAGTAAACCAGCCTCGCATCGGGGATCGTCATGAATAAACGCGTCGGAGATTCAACCAGGAGCAATCAACATCTGTGCATCGGGGTCGAACTCACAATCAACTTCAGCGGCAGTCGTCAACATTGCAAATGGCAAACAGTTAAGATCGCTCACCAACACTGCAAAGTTCAACGCATGAAACTGCAATGAATCAGCTCACAACCGCTTCAAGGGATCAGCTACCCGTAGAAAGAAGCGGGGGAGGGCACCACTGCAGCGAGGTAGCAAGAGATCAGCCTACGCCAGCAGCAAGCCTAAGCTGCGACGCGGAACATCAGCAGTGAGCAATAACATCGGCTGTGAACGACGCGGAACATCAGCAGTGAGCAATAGCATCGGCAGTGGATACCCATCAGTGAATCATTTATTATCAAAAGGGCGAGTGTTTTATAGTTGTGAGAGCTCTTTTAGGTGGTGATTGAAGTTCAAATTCAGATGTAGATTAGCACACAGAAAAGTGCTTTTCAAAGTATCGCGAGGAATCATCTAATTTTTGGCTATCAATTTCCTGTGTCTATTTAGTCGAGGATCAACTTCCCGTTGTATGATTCGACACCGTGTCACAATTCCAGGTTAAATCGTGATGTGTTATTCTCGCAAATATTATGATTTGTGTTACTGTGGATGCGTGAATCGTTGTCAACGAGGGAGTATTTGTAACTTGAATGCTCGGTAAGCATCACCTTTGTGTCATATCGTGTTTAAATATTTGCGGCGGTAGAAACTTACGTACTTTTCATTGACGCCGTTGTGCCATTTCAAATCATTTCGTCCCCATGCCTTGTGTGTTTATCCACGTGTTTCCCAATAAATTCGTGTTAATCTTGCTAACTCTTTTATTCTCCAAGTCTGGTATGCAGGTGTACGCAAGCATGAAGGATAATACTATAACATGTTTGGGGGTTGAGACTCCCCCTGCGTGCGTGATTAGTAACCCTTTTCACGTATCGCGACACGTCTATAACTCTACAGAAAACATTCTATTGGCTTCTACACCAACTCCAAATTCGCAAACAACTCCACCTTCGCCAGCAAGATAATTGTCCAAGTTCATCTTCAAGCCAGCAGTGATGTCGAGCGCTGAAAGATCTGCAAGTGGCGGGCAGACGTTGTCACGCATTTCTCAGCCTGAGCGCAAGCGCAGCCAGAAAAACCGCAGCATCGCCGAGCAAGATGAGCAGGCCGAGTCCGCGTGCAGGCGTCAGAATTGAAAAGAAAATCCAGCATCAATGGAATGGGATTAGGTCAGCTGCAGCCGCACATCACAGCAGAGTGAAAAGTGTATAATTGTCAGCAGGGTGAATTCGAAAAATGAGAGCTCTGTTAGGTGGTGATAAAAGTTCAATTTCAGATGTAGATCAGCACCCAGCGAAAGTGCTTTTCAAAGTGTCGCGCAAAATCATATAATTTGTAGGCAATCGGTTTCCTGTGTTTATTTAGTCGAGGATCGAATTCACGTTGTGAATTGTGCGGCGCTTCATATAATTCGACACCGTGTTGCAGCTCCAGGTTGAATCGTGATATGTTATTCTCGCTAATATTGTGTTTTGTGTTGCTGTGGAACCTGCGGTTTTGTGAATGCGTAATTTGTGGTCTACGATGGAGTATTGGTAACTTGAATTATCGGTAAGCATCACATTTATACCATGTCGTGTTTAAAGTTTTATGGAGGTAGAAATGTGCATACTTTCATTAACGCAGTTGTGCCCTTTCAAATCATTTCGTTCCAATGCCTTGTGTACTTGATCCACGCGTTTTCCCAAATAAATTCATGTAAATCTTCAATCCTTTTATTCTCCATGTCTGGTATGCAGGTGTACGCAAGCATGATGGACAATATTTTAAATTTTGCGGGGGTTGAGAGTCCCTCAGCGTATGGAAAGGGGGTCCTAAACCCACCCCTTTCTCTGTATCGCAACAACATCATTGGTAAATTACATCCACGTTATAAAAAAATCAAATGAGCTCTCGCACGAACTTCAGAGATGCTTGAACAGTCATTTTTGCAGATATAAAAGACCCAATTGTTTTTGCAATTCAAGAATAAAAATTTACAAAAACAGTTAGGCAGACACATTAATGCCTTTATTTATGGGAACTTATGAGACCAATTCATGATATTTTAACGAATCAATCTCGGACACGTTTTTTTAATAAAAGAATTCTACGCAATATAACACTTCACCAAATCTCATTCATGATTTATTTTTAAAAAATGCCACGCCCCCATGGCTCAAAAACCAACATTTTCGTGTGTGATCTACACACTTGGGTACAGAGTTTTCTGCGCCGACAAAGTCAAAGAGTTCAGGGGCTGAGGATGCCTCCTTCGGTTGGTTCGTATACAGACTTAATCCATTCATGGAAATTGAACGCAATTCCAATGAAATGTCAGAGCCTCTTCCATTATCTTTTACTTGATGGGTTGAATTAAGATTCGATAGATCCATTTACCCCTGATACACGTTATCGAAACCAGGATGACGGAGTCGTAGGAATAAATTTACGACTGAAATGATGCAATTTGTGGGTGCGCTATCAGACGAGGCAACCACAAGGCTCCTACTCCTGGGTTTTCCACCCAGATCTTGTTATTTTTTTACCCATCCTGGGTTGCTAGTTTTAGTTTTGAAATATGGTTATATCTGTTTTTTTAAGTCAGCCAGTAAATTCATCCTTAACTGGAATAAATTGAATAATTCAGTTCAAAATTTTTGGTTCTACACCATAAGCAAAAGCATATCAGATACAAAACTATTCCTATCGGTTGGAGTAGAACGTGTTTATTCTGTTTCTCGCCCGTAAAAACGAGTAACGAACGAGTATGTTACAAACTTGCTCGCTCGGCCAAGCCGGGGTTAGCCAACGCTACACTTCAGTTCTAGGTGAGTTTGTGTAAGTTATGTTACTTCGAATGGCGTGGCTCGTTGCATTGACGTGATGTGCATTCTGGTCGAAAACTGTTTATGCACGCTTAAAACGGAAAAGTTAAGAAATTTATCATAGATATTTTATCTGGTAAATGTCCAGGAGATGACCATAATCGATCGTCAGATGGCAACACTACAATGGACTCACCCTTGCCACGTGCTCGATAATTCCCGCCATCTAAGATGAAAATGAACATACCGCTATAATTCTTTATTTTTGGGTGATTATTTCTATTGTGTTATTAACTAAAAGATCCTAGAAGTGGGTTCAGGCTCCGCAGGCTCCGCTGGGCCGGCAAATAATAAATTGCAAAGTACCCAAACGTACTCTACCCAAACTAAACCTACCTCTATAACTCGTGAAATATTCATTTCCGACGGAAGGTTCATGAAAGAAAAATTGTTTATTTAGATCTAATTAACTATGTTAAGGCACCGAAAGTAGGAAATCGATTATGGTCATCTGGATATTTACCTTTTATTTTCATGTTTCAGCCGCACTGGTGTTCAAAATGACCAGCCTCCAAATAAGACTAAAAAGGGGTATTAGCAATCTTTCAAAAAAAAATGGTTGAAGTTCGAGATTTTGACCGAGTGTCTCATAGAAGATCCAAGTGAAAATGCTGTAGTTACTGCATATGCTGTGATACAAAAATAAGAAAGACAAATGAGTCATGACTGCTAAACACAGGAATAACATATCTGCAAAATTCATCAATGAAGTTAGCTATGTTTGTCGAGAAACCGAAGCTTACAGAAAACGAAGAGGTGGCAAAGGCAGAACTGATGATCGCATAGCATTACCGAGCATCACGTGTCATTTGCTGGCACGGATCATTTGATGCAAGTGTATAAGAAAGCCTTTCATGACAGCAATAATGCTTGAAGGGATCAAAACACAAGCAACATAAACATCTTGTTCATTCGAGAAGGAATTGCTTCTCATGAAAAAGTGGACATTGCTGATTATATGCAAAAAATTGAAAATTCTTAATAATTATTGACATTTCAGCTTCTCAGGTTTTTTCTATCGATATTAGATATTTTGATGTTCACAAAAGGGACGTGGTTGACAACCTACTTTAAACAGTTTCTGTCGAAAATGGAACGTCTTTCGAAAATGGAACGTCTTAAGGATTCATGAATCGGTATGAAAACAGACACTGTTAAGGTTAGGTTGTTGGTAAAACAAGCATTGTCAAGGAGTAAGAAAACCTGTCACGGTCGGAAACCTTGACCGCAATTAGTAAGAGATATCATCAACGGAGTGTGTCACCAACGTAGTGAGAAGCACCTTGCACAACAGAAAGTTATTTTAATGTCGATATTAGCGCTGCAGAAGAGATATGGGAGGAGGAATAGGAATAAAATAATCATTACCATCATATTTTCCACTCACGTAAGTTGAATTTTATATTTTTCTTATTAAAATTGTACTTTTAGTTTTTTTTAACCGAATCTGTTTTTTTTTTTTGAGGTTCAATCTAGGTTTATCTGAAAATTTTGAGTGGGAGCACTGGGCAACCAGTGTGGCGTTGCCAGATGCAAAGGGAGGTTGTAGCTCGCAGTGACTGTGGCATGTGACTTCTTCATTTAACCATTAAATGAAAAGCATTAAGAACGTATGCAAAACTTAGTGTCTGTTTTACGCTTTTGAATGTCCTGTCTTTGTATTATTTATAGTCTTTATTCTCTAAAAGTTGATAAGATTGAAGGGTCTATTGATTCAATACAATTTTTTGATGTATAAATAACTTCTATGAAAATAATATTGAATATATGAGATTCAATATGAAATGCAAAATTAAAAACATAATATTGTGATGAATTTTTCACATCGTTTTACAGCTTATATGCGCATATTAATATAATAATTTGTATTTTTATATCTCACACAACTAAATAAAATAAACGGCAAATTACTTGATTAGATAATTCATTAGTTGTATTGCAATAGTTAGGTTCAAGTCTAAAAATGGTATATTAAATGGTTTGACCATTGAAAACCGAATTAAGTATTGCATATTTTTCTGCCCGCTATTTAAAATAAAAAACTAAAATGAATGCACATTAAGTTACCTAACTTCATAGTCAATCTTCTCTTCCCTGTCACTTTTGCGGCAGGTAGTGATGTTTTTCTTTTTTTTATGGCTTTGATAGTTACATCATATTCTTCTAAACTGTTTAAGCTTATAAACCTATGGTTTATTCTTTTTAAATTTTTGACCACTTATTTATCATAAAATACTACCTGATAAACATTCAATTATAATAGCTAAGTGACAGCATTTGAAAATGAAATGTATCACGAATGTTTGGTAAAGGGTAATGTTCCACATTATTTTCTATAGCAATTACGATTAATTACGCGCCTAAATTATTGATACTTCATTGCTTGCAAACCACTTCAGAGCATTCCATATTATAGGACATTTATTAACACTTAGACTGCGACGTGCGCCACCGGTGGTACACGGAGGTAATTTTCATAATGCTGCTGACCGACCAGTAGTTGCAACTCAATTTTCATAAATACTCAATCAAAGCTAAATGAAGGCACGATCCAGTTCATGTATGGTTTTTTCAAAATATTTTACTACAATTGACCTAAAATCAAAGTATTTTACTATAATTTACCCAAAATTTGGTTTGGTGTTGAACTTAGTACTTAGTTGCCGCCGACAATGTGTTATATCCTTCGACTATCTTTTAAATGGCAGACCGAGTTTATGTTGGCTCAGTGGGAGGCGGTGTCGCAACTACCCTTAAGGCCCTATTACACGGGGCAACAATTGCTCTAAAAAGCAGCGACGGATGGATGCTCTGAGAGCAACGGACTGCAGTTGCTGGGCGAGTTTTGGTTTCCGCGCTGGTTCAAAAACCTCGTGCACCTCAGAGCGACGGAGCAGTGCTCGACTGAGCGTCGTAGTGTGAGGATGTTCGTAACACCGTCTCTGTCTGGTTCACTATGGTCTCGATCCGCCATACAATTGATAATAGAAGGCCCTCATCAATGTCCTATGCTATGGGACACCGCCTCCCACTGAGCCAACATAAACTCGGTCTGCCATTCAATAGAAAGTCGAAGGATTGAACACTTTGACTGCTGCAACTAGGTATTAAGTTCAACACCAAACTCAAATTTTCAGTCAATTGTAGTAAACTATTTTGAAAATACCAAACATGTACTGGATCGTGCCTGTTTTCAGCTTTGATTAAATATTTATGAAAATTGAGATTGCGACAGCAATATGAAAATTACCTCCATGTACCACCTGTGGTGCACGTCAACGGGAAAATGTTAATAAATGCCCTACAAAATGGAATGCTATTAGGTGTTAATATACATGCAATTAAGTATCATTCTAGGCACATAATTAGTCGTAATTTCTTTACAAAATAAAGTGAAATATTACCATTTACCATACATTCGTGACGTTTCATCTTCAAATGCTGTCACTTTTCCATATATTTGAATGTTTATCAGGTAGTATTTTATGAATAATAAAGTGGTCAGATATTTAAAAATAATAAACCATAGTTTAATAAACCATAAGTTTAAACAGTTTAGCTGAGCATGCTGAAACTATCGAATCCATCAAACCAAATCGAAAAAAACATTACTAACTGCAACAAAAAGGACAGGGAAAAGAAGATTGACTCTATGAAGTCAGGGCATTCATTTCAATTTTCTATCTTAGGTAACGGGAGGAAAATAGGCAATACTTTATTCAGCTTCTAATGATCAAACATTTTAATGTATTTTTTAGACTTGAACCTAACTACTTGAACCTCGTATATCAATATAGGAAATGAATGTGCTTAATTAAGTAATTTATTGTTTCTTTTGTTTATTTCTGTGCGGTATAAAAACCAATTATTAAGTTGATATGCGAATATGAGCTGTAAAAAAGATGTTAAAAATATATTACCATATTATGATGTTTATATTACTGCATTTAATATTGATTCTCACAAATTAAATACTTTCCTAAAAGTCCATAATACATCAAAAGAATCATATTGAATCAATACACGTATGACCCTTCAATCTCATCCATTGTTAGAGAATAAAGACAATAAATAATGCAAGGACATTTAAAAGCGCAAAACATGATCTAAGTTTAGTATACGTTCTTAATGCTTTTCATTTAATGGTGAAATCAAGATGTCAAATGCCGCAGTCACTGCGAGCAACAACCTCCCTATGCCATTGGCAACGCCACACTGGTTGCCTAGTGTGATAGCGCACCCACAAGTTGCGTCATTTCAGTTGCCGTAACCGAGGCAAAGTGTTGCCCCGTGTAATAGGGCCTTTAAAAAATAAAGGCCATATTACACGGGTCAACAATTGCTCCAAAAAGCATCGACGAATGCCTCTGAGAGCAACGGACTGCAGTTGCTGGGCAAGTTTAGGTTTCCGCACTTGTTCAGAAACCTCGAGCAGCTCAGAGCAGGGTTGCCATATTGGCCTTTTTAAGGCCAAATATCACAAATCTGGCTTTTTTTTGCAAGCGTTTGGCTTCGTGATTATAAGTTTGGCCTTTTTCTCAAGTTTGGCTTTTTTCTGACTTTTTTAGTCATTTTCCGGTTTTTCTGCCGTACAAGGCGTAAAACTGAAACGTGACAGTTGAACGCAGAGCAACAGGATCAGCTAGTCTCCAACAGGATCAGCTAGATCTTGCTGAATATTATAAAATCCTTTGCGAATATCAAATCAAGTAATCAAAGGAGAATTTGCAGATTTGCACAGGCTGTATTTAGCTCAGGATTGTATCAACATTAACTTAGTGAGCCGCAGTACCGAAAAATTAGTATCATAGACTGGAAGCAGGAGGGCATTTTGACGGTGTTGAGATACCTAAAGACACCATGCAGTTTTAACTTGGTTAAAGAACTCTCAGGTTATGCGCTCATTGCCTTGTGACTCCCGATAGCAATGCTATTGTTGGAAGAATGTTTTCTATGGTGATAGCAGTCAAAACAAAGCCCAACATTAGATTACGAACTTGAAAGCTAGATGAGAAAGTGCAATCCGAGCACATCTCAATGTTTCTTATGTTGTAAGGACTTCAAAGTGGTCTCAAGAATGCAACCTAATATCAAATCGAGCATCTTTTATCAAACGGAAATCAAGAAACTAGCTCTCTAGCTGCTTCTACCTCTCAAACTTCTGCTGAGGATGAAAAGTCAAAGTAATTCATGTTATTCCTTGAAGAATAGTGCATGTTAGGTCTATGTTTCCTTTGTATATAGATTTTTTAATGGCTAGTAGAATTATGATACTCTGAGGCACGGGTCTCCAAACTACGGCCCGCGGGCCAAATCCGGCCCGCCAGTGTGATCAATCCGGCCCGCGACACTTAAGCCGACTGCGTACTCGGCGAGTACTCTAGAAATTATAGATAATGGCAGGAAAATCAAAACTTTTGGCCCTTGGAACTTACTGGAGCAATCAATATAGCCCTAAGTCTGGCAAGTTTGGAGACCCCTGCGCCTATGGGCATCTACCTGCTACATTAGTTTACCTATAAATAAATTTGGCCTTTTTTGGCCTTTTTCTTGGTAAAATTTGGCCTAAAATTCATGTAACCATCTGGCAACCCTGGCTCAGAGCGACGGAGCATTGCTCGACTGACTGTCGTAGAGTAAGAATGGTTGCGACACCGCCTCCCACAGAGCCAACATGAACTCGGATCGCCATTCAATAGGTAGTCGAAGGATTTAACACTTTGACTGCGGCAACTAAGTATTAAGTTCAACACCAAACTCAAATTTTAAGTCAATTGTAGTAAACTATTTTGAAAATACCAAACATGAACTGGATCGTGCCTTCACTTAGCTTTAACAATTATACATGAAAATTGAGTTTGCGACTACTGGTAGGTCAGCAGCATTATGAAAATTACCTCCGTGTACCACCGGTGGCGCACGTTGCAGTCAAAGCGTTAATAAATGTCCTTATAATACGGAATGCTATTAAGTGTTATATAAGCAATTAAGTATCAATTTAGGCACAAGATGAGTCGTAATTGTTGTACAAAATAAAGCGGAATATTATCATTTACCATACATTCGTTATACGTTTCATTTTCAAATGTTATCAATTTTCCCTCATAATTGAATTTTTATCATGTAAAATTTTATGATGAATAAAGTGGTTAGAAATTTAAAATAATCACCCATACGTTTACAAGTTTGAACCGTTTAGCTGAATATGATGTAATTACCATAGCAAAAAAGTAGAAAAACATCACTAACTCCCACAAAAGTGACAGGGAAAAGAAGATTGACTCTATGAAGTCAGGTAACTTAATGTGCATTCATTTTAATTTTCTATCATAAGTAGCGGGTAGTAAAATAGGCAATATTTATATTCGGCTTTCAATGATCAAACCAAAGGTTTTTTAGACTTGAACCTAATAATATCAATACAACGAATGAATGCACTTATTTAAGTAATTTTACGTTTATTTTGTTTTGTTCCTTTTGTAAAAACACAAATCATTATATTAATAAGTGAATATAAGCTGTAAAAAGATGTTAAAAATTTATTTTAATGTTATGTTTTTAATGTTGCATTTCATATTGATTCTCACCAATTCAAGATTATTTTCATAGAAGTTAATAACACGTCAAAAGAATTATAATAAATCAATGGAATTAGCCCTCCCAGTGGGACTATGTGAGGACCCGAGCTAATGGTTTGGTAGGCTTCTTTTTGTTAAAATACAGTCCTATAGATAGCTTACTATTTTAATGCACCTTGTGCATAGATTCCGCATTCCCTCAGCTCCATACTAAATGGTGCTCCATCCTCCTTCCTCTCTTGGAACATCTTTGTCGTGGATCAGGGAAGGTAAAACTTTCTTATATAGTAATATATTGAATCAATAGACCCTCCAATCATATCCATTTTAAGAGAATAAAGACGATGAATAATTCTAGGACATTCAAAAGCGTAAAACACGAACTAAGTTTTGTATACGTTCTTAATGCTTTTCATTTAATGGCGAAATGAAGAAGTCACATGCCGCAGTCACTGCGAGGCACAAACTACCTCTGCAATTGGCAACGCCACACTGGTTGCCTATAGTCTGATAGTGCACCCAGAAGTTGCTTCATTTCAGTTGCCGTAGTCGAGGAAAAGTGCTGCCCCGTGTTATAAGTTTTACCTTCTACCAATCCATCGGTGACGATGCATTTTATAAAATCAATCAATCTGTATTTCAGACCCATATTAAACACAAAATAGGCTTCTCACTATTAAATTGAAACTCATGAAACACCGCGTTTTAAGCAAATATAGAGTGAATTTGTTTATTCGGCATGCATCTGAACGATTTTTCGTTGTGTGTACACCTCAAAAGTGGAAAAATTTCCTCAAAACTTTGAGTGAATTCATTTTAGTTGATGACCTGAAAATAAAAATGTTATCTCGTTAGTAATTTGGAAGGCAATTTGTGCTGAAAATGAATTGTATATCCTTTAATTAATCTTGAACGCTCTGATGCCAGTTTGAGCGCTGATATTCTGGGAATTAAAGCGTTTGGTGACATTCAAATCGGATTAGACTCGTTTGATCGTTGAATATATAGAGTGAAAGGACAAATTTTCGCATGTCAGGCCTGAACAATCAATTGGACGGTAATTTCTTTACGATTCAACTGCAGTATCTTATAATTATGAAAAATAATTGTTTGTCACACTGTAGGGTTGTGTAAAAGTTTTTAAGACTCTTAAATATTATTTTCAAACCCAGTAATTTAACGGGCGACGTTCATGTTCTCCATGACAATTATGAAGAGTTTAGGTGCGGTTCTTAAGCCCGTATGCTTTGCAGTTTTGCTAAATGTACTCATTTCACTGCCCTCGAATAGAGGGGTAAAGAGAGGGGTAAGACTTAGTACACTCATATTTTCGAATGCCGTAAGTTTCTTCGAAAGAAAAAAATTGGAAGGAAGAAGCTATACAACCTTAAATTTTTTCAAAAAGGTTTTATTTGTGATCATTGCGATTCTGGAGCAAAAGACAGGATTCTGTTGCAGGAACAGGAAGATTGACTTCGCCATAAAAATCTCATGAAAGTGAACTAGTATCTCTTGTAGCGAAATGCATTACGCTGTCGATCGGCAGTAAGTAACGTACACTTACCTTGAAATGTTGCAAGTTTTCATCTTTGCGTTTTTTGAATGATGGCAGAGTTTGATGCATTTTTTAGGTGATGGCCCAAACTGTACACTCCGGTTGTGGGCTGGATACCATCTCGATCCCAGCAAAGGACTCCCTTCTCTTCATCAACGAGTGTTCAAGGAGATGCCTTTCGACGGCTGCCTGCTTGTTGTTTTGCGTCGATGCAGGTGTGTAGGACTTCTTGTGGCCGGTGGTGAGTTTGATTCAAGTCGGCAAAATCAATTTAATACTCTCAACGAGTATTTTTTGTTTAGTTACAATTTTAGTGGTGTAAGGGTACGGAGTTTTAGACTTAGCATCCTACTACGCCGAGGCACACTCAATTTGTTGCATTTTATAAAAGACCTTTCTATGTCCAATTTGAGATTGTTAATTTCAAATCTGAAGTAGGTTTTTGTCTGTTAGCTACAGATTTTATGCAATTTGACATTCTTAATTTTTTAATTTTTCGGTGTTATATGGAATTGCGGTATCAACCACAATTCTATTGTTCACTTGAACCTTAGAACGATATGAAAGGTATTTCTGTGTATTTATTAAGGCGAAAGAAACAGAACATTTAAATGTGATTTGAGAATCAATTATACTACTGTTGGTTGTACCGCATTTTTTGATTGCGTTTCTTCGAAAATATCAATGTTTATCCCAAAGTTAGATTAACGTCCTTCCGAACATCATCACAGCGGATCAAAGCTTGTCAAATCGTTTATGTATTTTATTCAGGCAGGAATTTGCGGTTGTAACTTTTTTGTTTGCGCACTGCATCTGGGCAATCTCGTTCTACGCTCCAGCAGTTGTCAGCCAACATACTTTTGTCCCGGCGCCCTTGGTAGCGTTCTCACATGACCTTTAGGTCATAGTGGAATCGTTCTCCTTGTTCGTCATTCACAGCCCCTGGGTTGTCATGGAACTTATCAAGGTGCCTGTTAAAAAAAAATTAAGTTTGTTGCTCATGTAGCAAGTTCTGAAAGACTGCCACAACGGATATCCAAGCTGCCTTATCTAAAGCGGTCATCTTAGCAACAAACTGGGCACCACGAATTAGGGTTCGAATATGTGGGCCATCAAACACGCCTGCTTTGATCCTCTCAAATTAAAAACCTGGTTAAGCTGTGATGATGTGTTGGAAACATTCACCTTCGGTTTCCAGTGCCCTGAAAAATTACTTGAACAAACCTGATTTAATGGAAAGAGGAAAAAAGATGATCTTATCTTTGCCTACAGTTGGGTCTTGTGTGATTTTGGCAAGCCGGCTTCAAGGTATCACGAATAGGCCAGTCCTTCTGGACCCAACGTTATAAAGCAAGACTTCATTAGTGAATTATTTCTTCCTCTTTTGGTTCCGTTTTACAGAGATTATGCTGAAGATGGACTGTTAGTCCGAAACGTTCAGTTTTATTTGAACATTTTTAATAAAGATGACTTTACGTGTTGCAATTTGCGCCTGACTTTTTATTGAATACATACTGTATATGATCTGGTAATGTGAATTTGAGACTCAGAAGATATCAAATAATGTGTTTTTCTGTCAAGATGTAGGTAAATTATCAATAAGCTTTGCACGGAACATCTTTTCGTATTTTATTACAGAAATGACGACTTGTGATCTACTGTCAACGATCGTGTCACAATTTTCGGCTGGCATCACACCCTCGGGTGACACCGTAACTTTCCACGCTTGTTACTCGTCGTGGGCTGACGAACTGGACATCATTCGTGACACGATGACCATCGATTCTTCTCCTCGTTACTACCAAAGATTCAACAGCTTTGTCGTAGATGGTTACGCCTGTAGGAATGTATTGGATGAAAAAAGGTTCACAACCGTATCCGGGCCAAATAGTTTCGTGGAAGTTGATTTTGGTTACGAGGTAAATGTAAAGTCAGTGAAAATCGCTCATCGTCCAAGAGGAAACTACTTCGACTCAGTTACTGTTCGCCTAGGGGTTTCGACAAATGAAACGAATAATGAAATAATTGCAACTGTGCTAGCCGGAGAAGACCAGAGCAGTATTTCTTCAATTGATCTTTCTCCTCCAGTTCTAGGGAGGTATTTACACCTTCGACAACCCACGGATACCTTCTCCGAGGTGTGGGAAATTCAAGTTATACGCGCTCTTTAAGTAGAGAAAAATTGGAGCATCCTGTGATTGGAACATTGGAACATCCTGTAATTGGAACATGGGAACATCCTGTAAGCAGGGTTATGGAGTTTGAGTCGAGAGTCGGAGTACCAGATTTTAAGGTGGAGTCGGAGTCATTTTTCCGAAAGCGGTAGAACCGGAGTAGTTCATTCTAATGTGGCGGAGTCGAGGTCGGAGTCGCTATTTTTTGGTTGGTGTCTTTAACTTTAATTTTTGGTAAAATCTATTAATTATAGTTTGAAACCTAATGTAAGCACAACAGAGTTAAAAATATGTTATTAAATAGCTAAAAAATATGCAATGTTCCAGTAGATTATTTTGTTCAAAGTACGAAACCCCGTATATTACCTAATACTGTCATCGATATCTAGGCCCTATGGGTTCGTATACATACATATGATACTTATGAGTATGAAATATAATTTTATGCAGGACTGATAATGCATACTTTACAGTTTAAAAGCAGGAAATAGTCATTGAAAGTATTTCAAATTGCTTAACTAACCTTAGTAAATCATACTAGTAGGTACAATGAATTTATGATGAAAATTTGCGACTAAGATTTGAATTACGAGTTCGAACTAACGCAGACTTGGCTCCCATGCTCGTTTTAAATAAGATGGTCATGTTGTGTTGTGGCACCTGCACAAGAACCTATATTTTAATGGCAACAAGTTTTTGAGAAGAAGATTTCATGAATAGTAAAGTGGATTCGATCAGGCGCATAATCAAAGTTTTCTTTCGCTCGGTGGGTTACTCGCACAAATAATAACTTTGATCATCACTGTGACTTGAAAGTTGAAATCATTCTTCTCGACAGAAATGCTTAAATCTGACTACGCTGTATTAAAATAATCTTTCTATTGAACTCTAACGTGGACGCCAATTGGTTTTAGATTGAAAAACATTGATAAAATTTAAAAGATTAAGAGCACCAGCATGCCGCCGAGGTGTGTACCAACCGATAAATAGTTTTAAATAACTGATGGGGGACGGAGTATAATTCTCTTTAACCTGAATCATTCTAATGCTGTTCAACGAAGGAGAAATTATGTTCACGAACAGAACGCAAACGCAACCAATAACGATTTTTTTACATGCATATAAATGATTTAATTCTCTGAGGTAAGACTCCTCGTGTTTTAAGCTCAACGAAACTTTCATGAGCATAGTTTGCCGGCCCTTCTCACAGATTTTGCTACCTATCAATTAATTGGCTCTGAACGAAAAAAACTTATTACTAGGGTGATATCTGGAGAGTTAGGGGTATAGGACAGACTATCCTAAGTCAAAAAATTTCAAGCTAAATTGGCGCGGAATTTGGTCTTTCGTAATTAGTTTTAAGCGTAGCGTTTCTATTGTTAATTTGCGAGGGGGTTTTCTTGAACAATTCCAATGCAAGCGTTACAGCTGACATTTGTACGTCTGCAGTTGGTATCAGCTTTAAATCTTCCAGATAAATCTTCAAAAAGTTATATGATGTTCCAGATCCTCTGAATAGGTTTCAAATATTTCAATAATTGCAGTACTCTGAAAGATAGAGAAATCGATGGTTGAAATCCTTTACGACTGACTGGAGATGAGCAATTAGCCACAAATGAAGCGGAGTTTTAAGGCAGCGCATGATACGCACCATAAACTTTCCCCGAACGACCGGTCGTACAGAAGTTGGCCGGAGGGCATCGTCTGCAAGTATAGCTTGCCCATTAATCTTCCTACAGAGAGGCAATATTTGCACTCTCGTAGCCGTAAAGGCCCATTAAAAGCTCACTCACTCGTTACTGTTTTGTTTGCCAGCCTCTGAAAGTGGTTGTAAAAGCTGGTTTGCATCATTTTTCAGGGCGTTAATTACTGGAAGAATGCATCAGCGGCTAAACTCAGGGCCCTAGTGTCGGATGGCCTGCAGACCACAGACCACCCAAATTATAGCACTTAGAAGTTAAAAAAAGATTGAAAATAACAATTCTTAAAACACACGCAGAGCTGCTACGGGCGGACGTTCTTTGGCATACACGACCTGTACATCTTAAATGTATTAATACTTACAGCCTAACACGCTTACAGTCCTTAACACCTAACACGGTCTTCCCTCATAAAACTTTATTGACGTCGAAAATCAGGTGTGAAACAGAATTCCCATTGAATATATTGACGTTGAATTCCAGTTAAAGCCATATTTTTTGCAATGACTGCGCAAAAATTATTTACACTGAATTTTTCGATCTGATCCAACCTCTCTTGTTCGGTGTAAACCCCAAATCGATCATAATTATTCTAATTCATGGTAGATATACCAAAGTTTAGGTATCGTGTCTGAAATGTATAGGATAATTTTTCTGCACGATTTTCTGAATCTTGCAAAATTTTAGCCCACAATGTGATGGCATCATTTTTTGGTAATTCTGCGAAGCGGAATACCAGTCACAAATTACAATTAACTGGCCTGGAAACCTCGTAGAGCGGAGCGGAAGCTTAAATGAGATCAAAGAAGAATGGCACGTTCCGTTAGGCGAATGAGAGTTCTTTTCTATCACCCATCTTCCCCCTTAATCCATGAAGGCTTTGAGTGGTAAATGCTATACTTAAAGAGAGGATTTGAACCTGAGATTGAGTGTGGAAAGTAGCTTTCATCACGACGGGGGAAATTTATATTTTGTCCTGGAACGCTTAATGTACAAAGACAGACACGCAATCATGTACGGTGTAGGAAAAATCTGCTACCATCTGCATCAGGATTGAAATGTCACAGTCTAAGGAAATGTTTTAAAAGCAGCGAACATGGAAAATTTATGAATCATATACGTTAAAATTGAACCGTAGAGAAATAATTTTTTAGCATTTTTGAATTTCTTTCGGAGAACGTATCCTGATTCTTAAAAATTTCAGTATATCATGCAACGTAAATTCTGCCTGTATACAATGATTTTCTTAGTGCGAAAAGTGGATTAAAGCAATTCTCGTGAGAAACTGCTGTACGCGTGAACTAATGCAAGCCTGCCAGCCGCATGATGGATGGCGTCAGTGACACATGGAACCACTCAATCGTTTACAGTTATGTTCAGAAATCAACTTGGTACTTAGGGCCTCATATCCATGTTTTATGATATAATGGATATTTATTTCAGCATTAAACCACAGGTCCGTGCATGAAGTGTGACTGTTTATTCTGTATCTGCGAAAGGAGAGAACAATAATGCAAATGGTCTTGTCAAGAGCCTGCAAATGACGGTAATAATATTTGTAAAAGCTTTCTTACATCTATTATCACGACGTCAGGGGAATCTATTTTTGTAGTTTTGTTCACTCGAGAAAATGAGCATGTCTGAAATCTCTCCATGAAAAATATTTACTCCAGCAACGTTAGGAATCTTAATGCATTTTTTGAAAATATGCATAAAAATTGGAAAAACGCTACGTAGGAAAATTTGTTCGACCGTCGTATTATAGAAAAAATAACACGACGCACAATGAAGAAATAATTTTTACTCCTGTATTTTTCTGATAATTTCGTCAGAACATATAAACAAATATTTACACGCATGTCGCCCAGCGCTTAGATGTTCCGTGTTCGAGATGACTAATTTTAAGTAGTTTAAGAATTATAAAATATGAGTGATGTGTGTGTCATAGATTTCTGTGTAGCGAACAAAACATCCTACTTATGCAATAGTTGTACTCTATTTATATTTTGCCTGAGAACGTAAATTATTTATATCGGTGTTATAAAGACTAGGTATCCACAATACCAGCCTCCTTATCTGTCCGATGATTCGCGCTGGAAGGATTGGAGAGAATTCTCCAATTGAATCTCTGATAATTTGCGCTTTCAAATGTGAAATCTTCGTGATGATAATTAAACTAACGCTCCAATACGAGTAACTTATTGAAAACCTTACCTTCGGCCGACTAGCGGTGATCTAAAAATTATTACAGCCGAAGCAAGGCTAAAGAAGTGATACAACCGTCAGAGGTTCTCAAAAATTAGCCGCGAGAGCTGATCCAACTACGGCCAGGACGTCCTGCTAAACGGTCCGCACTTCCCATTGTTCAGTCGAGTTTGGGGACATATCAAATACCCCATCCCTGACAACGTATAGCCGCCAAACTGGAATGCCACAATCAAACTCTTAAATAATGCTCTAAAGCTCACGAAGAATAAAGATCGATGGCACAAAAAAAAACTCAGTAGCGTAGAGCCCGGTGAGCTCATCCCTGTCATCTAGCACATGGTAACTCTGGGGCCGGATTTTTCAAACTATTTAAAACGCTGTAGCGATGCATCTGACAGCGTAAGTTCTTATAAGTCGACGTAGACGAACTTACGCAGTCAGCTGCGCAGCGACGTCAACGTGACATGTTTAAAATCCGTCTGCTGATTCTTCCAGCCCCACATCTAAATAAGATAACTATTTTTAGTATCGCATTGTGGAAAAATAACCCCTCTATTTCCCTTGTTTCAGTTGTTTTTAGGCATAACTTTTGTTCATAACTTTTGTTAGGTATTAAATGTTTTTAGGCATTACTTTTGTAACAAGCTGTTTTTAATTTAACATTAGCAAAAACTTAAATTGCATGTCATCCCACACCAATATGTCAAGATACTTTAGTCAGCTGGCTTTGCGTCAGAATCGCCTACTTATTTTAATGTTAAAAATTGTCTAATGTATAATATGCCATACTGTAGCAGAAATCTTCTCGTGAGCAAGACGTAAATAATTACAGGCGTCTCTAAAAATAACTAACTATCGTTATTATTCATCCACATTTCAATTTCCTTGCCTGTAAATTTGCAACATTTCGATGAAAACATGTAATTTAAATCTCCAACAGAGTCTTCCATCCCCAGTAGTTACTACAGCGACACATTCCATTGGAGATCAAAAATCCTTCCCGATATGCGATAGTTTTAGTTAAAAGTTAAAAAATAAACTGTACTGCGAAAGATTTTTTATCATTATAATCAATGTAGCTTGTTATAGTTATATGTATTAGAATTATCTTCATTTTCATTAGAGGTTATTTAATTTTATTAAATTAATGAATATTCATTAGAACTGTCATCACTTGATTACGTTCATTATTTCAGTCATTTATTCCTTAGAGTGGCTGGAAACAGTACATAATATCCTCAGGTTGTGTACAAATTCGTGTCCAGTGCATTTACTGCCACCCGAAATGTGGCTGTTTTGAAACTCTAGTTTTCTTCCCGTGGAGTTTACAGCATCGTCGACTTAACCAAAAGAACTCTATGCCCAGATCAAAGCACAGTAACTATGTCGATATCATGATACCTTACGCAGATTGCAAAAATAATACAAGTGCAAAAGCAAAATAGATGATTATAATTTAAGAAATTAAACGATTGTGAAGGTTTAGATCAGGTATTTTGCATTTGAACAGTAAATAAGTCAATTCTTCATGAAGCATGATAAATTAGCAAAATGAGTCGCAAAACAGTTGACTGCCTCACTCGCAGGACCTTTATAACTCTTTAGCAAGGGTCCTGGGAATAAACGACAAGAAGAAATTGGAAATATTACCACAGCTTGAAGTAATGGTATTTAGGAAACAATTAAGGCTTTCACGTGTTTTTAAAACCCATGAGCATGAATAAAATTTCCCATATAACTCTCAGGGTCTCAAATTCGAAACCAATTTCAGCCGACGAGGTCATTTTATATCAATGTTAATAGATCATCGGCGCACTCGCCAACAGCTGTCATTTAAAAGTTTTACATTGATTACACAACTGTAAAATAGTGAACAACAAGAAATGAAAGGGAAACAGTTCATTTCTAATGAAAATCATTCAAAAACAAATCATTGATTTTAAACTATCCTTAGTTGAGACACACACATGGGTATCCAAATTCCTATGTCATTGGTCGAAACAATTGATTGAGGACAATGTATTACTACTGTTGTTTAATCTAAGTTTGGTAATATATGTAACTCCAATTTGAAAGAAAACATAAATTCAGTGGCGATGCATTATAGAAAACTCTTATTAGAGTACACTTATATTGAAATACGAATCTATGGTCTAGCGGTATTAGGAATTATTTTTGAAAGTATAACGGGTTGATTAAAACAATTCTGCGTCTAAGACTACGACGTTGACATTCAGAACAATATTTCACTCTAACATATCAAATAGTATGCCAATCAAGGGGCTCGGAGAAATTGTTTTTTATCACACTACAGTTTCAGTAATACGTGCAATTTACCCCCTAGATAAGGCTGTCATAATATACTTAAGAGCGCAAGAAATGATAAATTGCACCACACAAGGCAAATGAGAACATTTTAGAACGTGAATAAAAGTAAAACCATTAATATCCCATAAGGTTAGCACATTAGATAAAATTACATTATTTTTTAAATGTCTTGATGCAATTGTTAAACATACATAGGTGCCATGACGGTCCAGTTCAATGCTTGTACAAAGACTGAGAGAAAAAAAACATAAAAATGTGTCCCATAGCTAGTTCATTGAAGTGGAATAGTGTTTATTTATTCATGGAAAGAAGCAATAATTATAACGGTAATGAACTCTGAGGTGTGAAAACGCGTATGACGGTTTCCACGTACATTGACGTACTAGCTTTGGCTTCCATGACCTCAGGGAATAATATTACAAGTGTTTTTAGGGCATATTTTCAAAAATATCTGTTCAAGCGAGCATGATAAATGAAATTGAGTTTACTGCTTAAAGAGCATGTTTTAAATCACATAACCAATTTATGTAATTTCTCACTCAAATGCTTGGCAATAACATAGGGAGAAACTTGAAAAAACTGTGTTTGCAGGATAAATACAAGTCGGAGAATTTGAAATTTTGCAAAAATTGTTTAGTGTAAATGTATGAACGCATATATATGTATATATATCACAGATATACATATACATATGTACATCCCTATACATACATACACGTTCATATGTACTAGAACACAAGCACGAAATAACAACAAAAATTAAAGACGACAAAAAAATGCATACAAAACCAATGCTTCAACCTGATCATTTCATCAAGATTTGTGCTCAGAATGTGTTTCATTTTGAAAATGCAATATAAAATTAATCATTGAAGTTGAACAACTAATGAAATTAAACTGTTTTGAATATATGTTCTCAAATAACAAGTAATTTTATTTAGCGCATTGAGATCGATGAAATCATAAAAAAAGTGGTAGAACCGTTGTTGCAAGCTAATAATAAAGAGAAGATCAGACTACCACATTCACCATGTCTGCCACACTCGAGGTGCAGCGCAACCAGCGGCAGAAGAGATTGCCTAAAAAAAAATTGTGAAGATCAGAATGCGAACCGAGAAGCAGGGCCGGCGCTTCAGGCTGGGGCAGGCCAGGAAGCTACTAACATATCTCTGGCCTTCCGGAAATAAAGAATAACATAACATGTATATTTGCTAGCTTCAGTGTTTTGCAATATATATTCGATGAAGCTGCTACTGACTAAAATACTGGGCCATAGCAATTTTGAAAGATATATTTCCCAGTCCACCCGCGCTTATCCTTTAGTTCGTTGCGATTCGAATTTAGTGTGTTGGTGTTGAATCAATATATATTACCCTTTCACGTAACATAGGACTAATCTCAAAGTTGCTTTTGTCACGAACGCAATTTCATTTAGAATATTTTTTCTATCTCGAAATGACTATCTGTGACGTTAGCTCTTCAAGGTCAGCATTTTTCTGCTCATACTGCCGTTTTTAAAACCACTGTCACTAAACTGCCACTGACATCAGGTAGTCATCAATATCAGGAGGAGGAAGAATTATTTTAAAGAACACATTAGAGAGTGAATGCATCAAGAAAAATTGTATGCTAAGGCTATTTTCGAAAAAGAACCGAAAAGTCCAAGGGTGTTAAATGATTGATCCTCCTACATACGTGGGCCTAAGTTGAGTTTACTCAGGCTTATAAGCGCACTTTTGTCATATTTTTGTACTCCATTTTTTTGATTGGTTGTCCTCGACGTTATTCAGACAGGCAAATCGATATCAAATGAATAGATTATCTACAAAGCTTTGAGCATTATTCTGCCGTAATTCCATGAATTATTTCACCTTCATCAATGAAGACATATTTTGTAAAAAATTTTGAGCTCAACTCTTAAAGGGATAATTGGGTCATAATTTGTTATTGCTGAATAGTTGTATAATGAGTTTTGCGTTAGTTTGATTCATCTTAATAACTATAATCCCTAATGGATGATTGTATCAAAACTGTTATCACCATGACCAGGCGGTTAAAAGTATTTCCATGTCGAGTGAACAGTAGTATAGGTTCGAAATTCCGCAGTGCGAGCCCTGTGCCAATTCGTGCTGGGAAAAAATGAATTAACCACTTTTGCCCCTCGATGCAGGTGCGTGGAATGAGGAGCGACTGGAGAGTGGGTAAACGTTAGTGCGTCCAAGTTTGCGTTATCAGTGAATTTATTTTGAAAATAAAAAAATTGGGATGATATGACGTGTCCCATTAATTGGAATAAAGTCTGCTTTGAACATCTTCACTTTAATCAGCGAGCTGCTGTGAGATCTTTGCAGCTTTATATAAAATTAATTTAGCCTCAAGCAGAGCGAATAGCGAGAAATTCTCAAGGTGATAGTTGGAGTAAAATATCTCCATTTTATCGATGATAGCACATGTACGGCTGAATGAAATTTTCCCTCGCTATCTATGTTAAAAAACAATGAAATTTTGCTTGTCATTCTTCAGCGTATTTCAAGAGTTTCAAGTTTTTCTGAAATCAATTCAGTCAAAGAAAAGTATTTTGTTCTTCACCATAACCTCCGCTAGTCCCTCGTCCTTATAAAAATAGAATAACCAAAGATGTTTATATTTGGGCGAACGATTTGAATATACGGTTTCTCCCTTTACATTTTCTTGCTTTAGACATTGCTCCTGTTAATGATAACTTTTGAGTACTTCACAACTATTTGCAAATGAAAGTTACTACGAATAGGATGTTGGAAAATATTCCGAAGAATATTTCTCCCAAAATTGACCTATTGGAAAAAAATTATGTCATCGATAATAAGACGCAGTTTCTTACTTGTTCGTCTACTTGCTTATTGTGTACGTCCCTGCTCTCACCCTGTTCTCTGGACCCTGAGCAACACATACGGATTTCAACTTTCTGCTGTTGCGTGGTTTATTCATACGGATTCAATATTGAAAATTTTCACCCATGATTTAGGGTTGTCATTTCCAATACCGCGAATACGCTATGTAGTTTTAATACAAACTTTCTTTCTCGTTTTTATTCTTGACTCAATGGATAATTTCCTTTCATACCGTGCCAAAAATGATAAACCCTGAACATGGACAAATATGTTTCATGTAATGGCAACAGTATTTGATGAGTTAGTTCGAAATTGAAAACGTTCTTCAACCCAATACAGTAATACTTTTTTGCTTTTTTTAGTGTACCACGTAACCAATAAGAATGTTTTACTGATGAACTTTAAGCTATTTACGCAATAGTCGTTTATATTTTTCTTGTTCATTTTAGTTATAACTTTGGCCGTATATTTCTTCTTCTTTCCGACGCGGCAATGATCATCTTCGAATGAAAAGAATTACTCGTGTAGTTGTGATATTTCTCAAAAAAAACACAAGACGCATGCAGAAATTTTTCATTTGATAACTTCTACAGGATCAAAAAAAACGGTTTATCTCTATTGCTAGTCTGAAATACGAGCACCATAATTCTTCGTACATAAATTCTGTTGATAATTTTGAGCTACAAGCCACTCCTAGCGCGGAAAGGTGCCTCTCACAACAAAGAGCATTCAACCCCTTTTTTGCAGAACTTATTTCATGAGCTTTAGAAAGTTCGCTAAAAAATGCGAAGGAAGACATTCAAGAAGCCGATTGAATTACTCGGATAATAAGGAAGACAGCTAGGATTATGTTGGCTCGGAGCCAGGAAGAAAGAAGCTGGGCTGATATCGCACCTCCGATCTCGCTGCGTCATGCACCCACTCAGGGTACCGCGTGCCAAGTCATCGGGCTTTTGTTTTAGGTTAACCAAACCAAATAGTCGATGAAATGGCGCTACGCCCATTCTTGCTCATCGCATAACCCATTTAGAAGTCTTCCTCCAGGCCGAAAATACGGTTAGTAAAATGGCTACTCACTGAAAAATAGAGTAAAGACTGATGGGCAGAGAATGTGCAGTAGGAGAGGAGAGATGTTAAAGAAGGGCGAGTTAATCAGGATAGTTAAAGCATTTCATTTGTTAACTTCGTGAAAGTTCATTGTCAGGCAACAAACTTGAGCTTCTAATTTTGTTCTCAAGGAAAAAACAAGAAAGTATTGTTGAGCTTTACAGACAAAACCATCAGCTATTTTGAAACAGGAAATTTTTTGCAATAAAATATTTTTTTCTTTATAGAAAATTTCCTCAGCAGCCTCAGAACCGTTGTCAACCTTAATCTGAGCCTCCATACATCTACCCATTTATTTTATAAAGTTCATAATAGCGGAATTATTCCCATGAACGCTGTTTATACTAAGATCTGCTAGTATATGCTCCAAAATCCTGCACAAGAACTGACTGTCTGCATGTACCTAAGAGTGATTTATGAATTGAATTGAGAGCGCGTGTTCTCTCAGGCCCAAAAAGAAATTTTTTCCATAGGAGCGGACACGAGTGTTGAGGAATTCCTGTTCCATGCAGCGCGTTTTAACTAACTGCGCCATGACATCACATAACCCGGACCCGAAATTCCAGAGAGCTGTTGCAAGAGAATTTCGTACAGTTATGCGTCCTCGATAGCACATGTTCTTATTCAGCAACTTCTTCCATGTCATAAAATGCAACGTTTCTGAAGTATCGATCCGAAAGTTGACCTAATTTCTAAGGTCCTTCTGAATAATAACTCATCGTTTGATTGTATTGAAGAAGTTAAATGAAGGCTGAAAAAAGTTAGGAATAATCAGAATATTTCACCTCGCATGGTTCTCGTAATGAGGCACAAAATGGTTTTAGTGTTTTAACATCACTATTATGATTCATTTCTTTTCTGAAAGCTGGTTCTATAGAATGCTATAGAAATTATAGAACGGATTTTTAAATTTTTTCAGACTATGGAAAATTTCAAAGCATTTTTTTCTTTGCTCTATGGACCTTAGACAATATTGTTTACCATTTCTGAAAATTACCCTTTGCTTTGAAACTGAAATTATTCTTTTGTGCTTCATAGATTAAGAAAAACCTACTGGTCCAGGTTTTGCGTAGCATCTCCTCGCCATTTTTCGGAAGTCTTATAGCTGCTGATGATACCAACTGTAAAAAGAATTTATTTTCTCGAGCAACTTGCTCAAACCCAAGAAGTGTTTTATGTCCTCTCGGATGTTCGTTATCGAGCACATTGCCAATGAAAAGAAAATTGCGTCAGAAAATGAATTAGCTTCACATTTTAAACTTTTGTTTATTAATTTGAATAACGTACAAATACCTTCTTACATGTTCTCTGATAACGGTCTTCATTGAAGAATGATTCATCTCATTTATTGATTTCTGTCCTATTTTAAATTTACGTATGTTTAGATATTTAAGTTGCGTTAAACTTTGTTTTCTCAATCTTGATTGAACGCTGAAATCTTTATGTATTTAAATTATGCATCCAACGCACACCAATAGTTACAGTCAAAATGAAACACAAGTATGCTCAAGTTCGATCGTTCTTAGCTTACACGCCCTTTGAGCTAAAGCTCGATATTAAATCGACTTTGCTGATCGAATATTCATCATCACAGAACTGAACCGGAGAAGTGGTTATGAAGGATCCACCGCGATTGAGGAATTACGGATTCGAGTTAAATAAATTTAGCCATTTAATTTACTTAACACAAAATTGGATTACATTGATTATGGTAAATTAAACTAAAAGAGTTTGTGTACCTAAAATGATTAATATCTCTCTAAGCAGTTCGTTTATAAAACAGGTTGAATGGAACCAGCCGAATGATGTGTTGTATAGTCACATATTAAGTTCCCTTTACCATAAATAGTACTGCTTTTCCCCCTTAAACATTACGAAAGGAAACTGGGACGTAACGCTCTCACTGTAGTGCAATTTACAGCTCGATTTTTAATTTCGGCAAGATTTTGTTGATAGGTTTGAAATTAGGTAATGAAATTCCTATTATTTACCTACCTGCAGTAAGACAGCTACTCGTACGTGCTATTGCGAGTGGTTAATAAATTCCTCCATGCTCAAGAATCGTCGAGATTTCCGAACCAATTCACTCAGATGCAAATTATAATTACAGCGTCGCCTAATAATTCTTCTGATTTCATCTAGCTCGCTGTACGAACACCATGGTTTTCATTTCAATGGCATAAGATGGATACAAATATTTTCTAATTCGCTTAATTTCAATTTAATTTTACAACGATGATATTTGAGTTCGCTTCACAAATATGGGCATTCCGTTACCGTTTGTTTAAATGCTATAAGTTTCAGTCCCGTATTCTCATTCCTGCTCGAGAAACACTCCCAATATTTATTTTTTTCTGTTTCATAGATTACTGAGAAATAGTCAATGATTGATAATGAGAGTTTTGAGCAAATAACTGGCAACTTATAAACTTTTCCCAATAACTAAAATGTTTTAAGTTGATAAATTTCAACGTAACACCTTTTCTGCCCTCAAAACACTGAACGAAAATTCCCGTTAATGACATGCGTCGAAACTCAAGTGTCGCATTAATTCACCAGGATGGAGTGATATAAATCTCTGGATCAAACTGAGAAATTCAGTGCTGACATCATGATGAACATGTGCCTGTCACATTATTGCACTTCATAAGTGGCGGGCATAAAGGAGCAAAGCTAAACAAGTTTTTATCTACAGCGGTCGCTCTTTAGAGCAGTGTATGCACTTTCGTGGTGAAGAAGACGTTCACTGACCTTAATAAGCCAGTGCAGTCAAGCCCAGAGAAGAGGAAAATTTATTAATGATGCGTTATCAGAGATGAACCCAAGGCAGCCAGCCAGAGGTGATGAATCCTGTAGGGAAGTGTCCCGCTAGCTACTGTGTCTCAGGGCACAGCCTCGAATCTTTTGAGAACTGAGTGTGATTGACCACTTCAATGAATTACGCAAGTAAGATTGATGAGACGAAATATTCATTAATATCACTTAAAAATTGTGCGTCCACTACCTTTTAAGGTAGCTGTTTTTAATGCCATCACACGACTTTATGTTTCGAAGTAATCATTATTATGTGGATGATTATATAATTACGGAGCGTAAGAAATGCCTCAATGTTCGAGTACAGTACCTGAGAGTTTTCTGAAATTATTCGAGTACAGTAACTTACAGTATTCTGAAATTATTCGGGTACAGTAACTTAAAGTATTCTTAAATTATTCGAGTACAGTAACTTGAAGTATTCTTAAATTATTCGAGTACAGTAACTTAAAGTAATGTTAAATTATTCGAGTACGGTAACTTAAAGTAATCTGAAATGCTACCCTGTTCGAGTAAAGTAACTGAAAATAATAGCAAGATGATCATAAGGTCCCGATTTTATTTATGCCTTCAATATTCAAAAATACAACTGTTTAATCGGATAAAGTGAGCCGAAGTCAATGGAAATTATGAGATTGCGAGTGTCCTATAATACAATATTCGTATTCTATGATTTAAGAATGGTATTCTTTGAGAAAAAATGAAGGAATTTCGATTAAAAAATCTATTCTTTAAAAATTTTAAATTTCATCTTTAAAACTATAAATGAATTGACTCGCACTAGGCAATTCAGAATAAGATTTAACATTGAAGTAAATGAGCGTTTTCCGCTTAAATTGGAATAATCAGTACTAACACCTACAATTATAAGCAATATTAATCGTGTGTGTGTACTCTTCATGGAATAGCGTGAGAGAAGTTTTTGCTGTTCCCTGATGTTTATTTGATAACAAATTTTCGAATGCTATGAGTTATCATTTGCATTTATATACGGCTCTAGATTTGATTATGGAGTTTCAATTTAATGACACGTTGATGAACAAGTGTTTTTCACACTGTCATCTCAATTTTTTACATACATCCCTCCCGTTCATGGACGTTTTTCTTTTTGACGGATACATTGAGACCTCATGTTTTCCATTATACAACAGCTGGATTGAGCAACATTGTGCATTATTTAACAGCTCATTTCAAGTTCATGCCACCTGATTTTTTCAAAACATTTTCTTATGCGAAGTTATTATCCATTTTTTTTAACACAAGGCGTTGAATAAATGCCTTTTCAGTTAATATCCATGCCACTCTTGGTATGCGTTATTTTTTATCTATTTATTGAGGAATAAGCTTAGCACCAAAGTTTTGATCTCACAATTTTTTACTTGAAATGCTCGTTTCATAAAAGTTTGGAAGCAGTTCATATTCATTAGGTCCTAATACAGAAATCTAACCCTGAAACTTCTAACCATAAATTTTTTTATAACTGAAATAAAAATCGTTTCAAAAATCCTAACATTTTAGTGCGGCAGACATTCCCATCTTTGCGTGAGAGACACCAATCCAAGCATGGAAATATGAACTTGGAAGCCAGGTAGTGACAATACAAGGTCACAACCTTGATCCTTTGGATCGATATGTAACCCCTGTCGAACTTCAAGGATTGCCGTCGAATCTGAAATAATTATATTGTAAAAACGACACACGTTCAAGGCTTTTCTTCTATGTCAGATTGAAGGACGGCAATGTTATTTTGTTCAGTATTGAGTACGCATTACAATCCGTGAAAAAATATGCCCAAATGATTATTGTAATTCACTATTTATTATGAGCTGAGAGAAGACGTAAAGCGTTCACTCGGAGTCATGTACCTGACTGACTTCTACGTAGTTACATGTACATTGAATTTTACGTCCCTTAATTATAGGACTGAACTATGTTAAATTAGATGAAAAATGTCTACAGTTGTGCGAGAAAATGCTTCTCAGTTACTACATGAAATATTTCTGTGGTAAAAACTGATGGTGTGTTAACTAATACAAATTCTTTTGCGAAAAAGTTTAGTCCGGTTTTGACCGCATCCGTCAATCACATTTAGTTTCGCGAACTTAAAGCCGATCCAACAAAATATAACGTTGTTTATATACGAAAACATGTTAGAATAATTTTTAAGAGTTATTCTTACTGTGTGTATTTCAAATAAAAGTTTACAGAACTGTGCTACCGGCGTTACTTCAAAAACAGACACACGAATGGTCTTTTAAAATTAGATTCATCTCGCAATCATTTAAAATTATAATTCATGTATCTATAATGGCAAGGAATACTTAAATAGCATACGTTTACTTTAATATATTAGACCCCCTTCATTGTTGCCTCACTAGCCCCAAACAAACCAAGGTCCGCCCCCGCGATCTGCCTCGTGGAGCACCAACGGTTCTTCTGGCTCATAACGGGCCGTCGTCCGTCGATGGAGCAGCGATACAGAGCAAGAGGAGCCGACCAAAAGAGATGTTTGGCGGATCGGGTTGGGCAACAGCGAAGTTTTTACTTCCCTTACGGTGCAGCAAAAACTGCGGCTTTTGTTGCTGTGATTAGATGCAATCTACTTTGCCGTGTATTAGCCAAGAATTTGACCAAAATGTGCGGAACGAATTACTTTTTTTAGAGAGCGTTTCTGAATTTTAGTACGGAATTCTTTTATATATATCAGCCCTGTTAGCATGAAAGGTTACTCGTAAAATACTTATCGAAGTGATGGCCTCTAAGGGAGCTCTCCGCTGAGATTGTTGTCTTTGCATCCTGAGTAAGTAATAAATGTCACTTTCATCAAAACATATATATAGGTCATGAAATTGAACGTTGTTATTATAAGCCAGTTGACTCTGTCCTGTCAAAAATGACGGCATGCAGTTTTCACAAAATGACGGCATTTTTTTTTAAATATTCACGTGTGCGGGAGATTTTTTCCAGATTATTGGTCATTAAAATTTCACTTAATGCATTTTTTTGCAGAAATAGAGCAAAATGTTAGCCACTTTGAGCTATATTTTATCTTCGTTAGAATATCTCAAATCCCTCATGAAAATGGAGACATCTGTTCGAAGATGCGTGTCTACCGCTAATTCATTAGAGGTAAAACCAACCAACAAGAAATATGGGTTTCATTCATATAATAAAATAACTCGATTTTTTACTTCATTTGAAGCCCGTTCGATTATATTTCTGAAGATGTTGCATTGATTAGAAGTCAGTAACCACGATATCAATCTTTTATTAAATTGTCAACTATTTATCAAGAAAAGCTTCCTAGGTGAGTCACATCTAAAACATGAATTCTGCTTGACTAAGAAACACTGATGCTTGCAACCAATATTTTACACGTACTTAATATCACACACGTAGGATTGGGACTTGCCAGTGCATCTGTTGACAGTGAAACAGACATCCGTTTGAAACTTCACCAGACATGACCTTGAAATATGGTCTGGGTACAGCAATAGCATCATGTTACCTCTCCTCGTAGCAACACGTCGGCGTGTAAAAACATCTCGAGTTGATGAGCGAGGATTTACCTGGTCAGTACATGAGCAAAAAGAAGGACATTTTGTCTCGTTGGAGAGGTAATCTATCTTGTGGCGTCGTAGACAAGGGTTGAAGGCTTGTGATAAAAGTGTTCAGTCAGTTTTTGCATATAACTGCCTAAAATTAGACGCTCTAATACGAACGGAGAAACTGGAATCATGAGTGAATGGAGGACCTAGAACATACATTATTTTATTATTTGTGCTATATATTTTGCCACAAAAGAATTTTACAGAATCAAATTTAGGAAAAATTAAAAGGCAACGGTTTTTGTGGGGCGCTAAAAAGTTTTTGGTCGAACTTCTTATGAAAAAATAAGATATGTAATAAAATATAGATTTTCTGGGTCGAATAGTATAGACAAGTGCAGAAACATCACTTGCTTTGTATCTGTTTAGAATATATCTCTCGAAATTTTCCTGAAGTAAACGAACAAATTTTCCTGAAAAAATTTTCAATGAACTAAACCTACGTTAGACAAGCTCTTCATATATTAAGAATTTTCTTTCTTTGGGAAAAACTTAGATATAAGAGTTTAAAAAAAAATTCTACCTCGTGATAAAAGAACGAGGAAAAAGCGAAAAATTACTTACTACAAACATCAATATTCGTATTTGTGTAATGAGCATATTTACTTGCACTAAGAAATAATCTTGACTAGGCATTCAGTTTCCCCGGACAATTTAGGCCATTAAGTTTCGTTTTCAAGCCGCGCCGACAGTGGAAGTCACATGGTAGACAAGGCAACGATCAGCTGGATCTAGAACCCGGGACGAGGACGGTTGGTGGTATCTCTGCGTGTCGGATACTCTATCGAGTGTTATCATTTATAAATTGATTATATTTGTACGATTGTGTTGTGTTTGTGCTCTGACTTATTATTGACGGGCCTCGGCTTGGATTTGCCGGCATCATGGGGAGCCCAAAACGGGCCAAACATAAAACAAAGGGAGGGGCCTTCTCTAAGTCCTCTGCTCCTTACTCAAGGCCTATCAAAGGTCAAAACTCTTCAGTTCCTGAATCCTCAAATCACCCTCCTGCTACTACAGGTAAAGAAGCAATTAGAGCTTCCACTTCAGCTTCACATGTAGAAGTTATGGATGCTCAAAATGAAATTTCTCAACTTTATCCAACTGACACCACAGACCCTGCTCAACCTGGTGCCAAGCGACCTAGAACCTCATCACAGTTGTCATCACGATCAAACTCATCTCTCAATTCAGACCCAAACTTTGCAGGCTTTCAGACCTGCCAGCTTGAAGGAAACAACACTGTTACAACAATCACTGTAAACAACTCTGAGGATAGCCTGCCTTCATATCAGCCTCAACCAACCCATAGCCAAACACATACTGATGCTGCCCCTGTAATTCTGGTAGAACCAACTGACGGAAATAGCAATGCCAATAAGTTCTTATCAAATGAATTTCAGCTGTCTAAACTTCTTGCAAGTTCTCCTTTTGGAACAGCAGGAATTACAAGCATTCACAAAAATTTCAAACGTAACATCTTGGTCCTTGTTATGACATCTACTGCTAAATCTAAGCTATCTACACTACTTAAAATAACAGAATTAGGCCCATGGCAAATCCACTGTCGCCTACCAGCTAACCAGTCGCAATCCATTGGAGTCATTGGTCCATTTGGAACAGACACTTTGGATTCAGAAATAGAGGAGGCCCTTGATGATGCAGGATATGAAAACCTCAAAGTAACTCGGATACAGAAACCAAAAAACCAAGGCCCTACTACAATGGTGAAAATAGTTTTTCAAACATCCTCTCTACCAGAATATGTCTACTTCAACTATCAAAGATTTAAAGTCAACCCGTACATAGGAAAACCTTGGCAGTGTTACCAATGTCAGAGATTTGGACACAATGCTCAGCAGTGCAGAAATCTACCTAGATGTGTAGCATGTTCAGGCCCTCACCAAGTAAAGGATTGCCCATCTGACTCCAGACCAAAATGCACAAATTGCTCTGGCTCCCACACTGCAAACTATGGTGGCTGCCCGTTTATAAAGCAGGCAAAAAATGTTGAAAAGGTTAGAGTACAACATAAACTCTCATATCGAGATGCTCTGGCAGAAGTCAGGCAAACCTCATCCCAACTAGTTGAAAGAGACTTTCAACTTACCCAGACTTCAATAAACAAAGAAACAACCAGGCCCAACTCACCTAAACTGGCCACCAAAAACAACCATCAAAACTCAACATCAGTTGCTACCCAAACTGAATCTGACCCCACTTTCTCAAATAGCCTACAATCAACCTTAATGGAGTTAGTCACTCTTCTATCTAAAGTGCTTCAATTCTGTCAACCACAAAATTCAACTACTGACCCAGAGCAGTTACAAAGCATTGCTAACGCCGTCATTAAAACTGTGGCTCCCCACATTTCAGGCAGCACAAGTGATAAACAAATCATAGATGCAGAGGATTCAGCTCAACAGCTTTCAACAGAACAAAATCTTTCAGCCAGACCCAGTCCCCCTCAACCAACTCCAACAACTGTAGCACCTAATATGACATCCAATTGGTGGCAAGATGACAACATCTCCCCCTCACCTGTGATTGGGGGCAAGTACTTAAACAACCAAATAGCTAAAATCTCTTCCATTGACCCATCACCTGTACTAGGACGAAGACAAGATCCTTTGAAGTCTCACCTAAATCGGAGCCCTCAACCACTGATTAAAAAACCATCAAAATGCCCCCCCAAAAAGAACTGAAAATTCTTCAATGGAACTGTCACAGCATACGTAATAAGCTCTCACTTTTTAAACTTCACTTGTACTCAAATCATCCCCATGTAATATGTTTATGTGAAACGTGGTTGTCAGCTGAATTTGAACCAACTTTTATCAATTACACAGCTATATACTCTCATCGCCCAAATGGGCAACAGGGAGGGGGATTGGCAATATTAGTGCGCAATGATGTTCCTTATCTGCCTTTGAGTTTAGTGCATTTCCCTAATGGTCAACTGGAAACACAAGCCTTGTCTATATCACTTAATCAGTCAAACTCTCTTACTATCTTAAATGTATATAATCCAAACTGCTCTATCACTCTGCAGGAAATAAAACACTATTTCACTTCCCTGGGAAACCAGTTCATAATTGTAGGAGATTTCAATGCCCATAACACATTGTGGGAGCCTAATAACACTTGCACGCCTAACAGTACCGGGAAAAATATAGAACTGGTTCTCCTCCAACATCCTAATATTGCTCTACTCACCCCTCCTTCTCTTCCTACATACTACAATATTTATCATAACCAACACTCCACCCTTGATCTTTCCTTCTCTTCTGCTAATCTTCTTTCCAGTGCCTTTGTTCACTCAGGCCCTGACCTAACCAGTGACCACTACACAATAAATACAATCCTTTCGTTAACGCCTCAACTGGTCAGGTATCGCACCTTACCGAGGTGGAAATTTGATCAAGGTTCCTGGGATAAATGGGTGTCACTGTTACCAAAGAGGGAACATCATGAGACAGAGGATGTAGCCACTAGTAACGCAAAACTAACAAACTGCATTTTAACAGCTTCCTCTAAATCCTTTCCCCAGACCAAAGAAACCGTTAATCCTCGTTTTAGTAAAGTTTGGTGGAACCAAAAGTGTAAAACTGCCTTGGAAAGCCGTAACTTGGCTAAGAAACACTTCATTAAACAACCAACCCAAGTAAATCTTATAGCATTTAAACGTGCGGAAGCTCTGGTAAAAAGAGAAATTAAAGAAGCCAAGCGTGCCTCATGGACTAAATTTTGTAACACAATCACATCAGATACTCCACCCTCAATACTTTGGAGAAAAATTCATAGCTTGAGATCCTCTTCACGTAAAACCCAACCTTTTGTCACGGCTACAAATGTAGTTTCAGACTCTCTTGGAAAAACTAATCTTCTGGCCACCCACTTTGAAAATACTTTTACAGCATCTGCCCCACAGCCCTATCCCACCTTCATCTTGATACCCCTCTCTATTGCACTACTAAACAACAGCATAATATGGTATAACTCCCCAATTGTAATGATTGAACTAGATAGAGTCATCTCAGCATTAAACAATACTTCTCCTGGTCTAGACCAGGTTAGTAATGAACACATTAAACACTTACCTTTATCCTACAAAGAGTGGTTGCTAAACATTTTTAATCAGAGCTTCACCACAGGAGCTATCCCCCAATCATGGAAAAAAGTACTTCTTCTTCCCATTCAGAAGCCTTTAAAATCTCCTTCCGATGTTTCTTCCTATCGGCCCATCTCTCTGCTATCCTGCATCGGTAAGCTGATAGAAGCAGTAATGAAAAACAGATTGAACTATTTTCTCGAAGAAACAAGTGCACTAAGAACACAGCAGGGGGGATGCCGACAGAGGCTCTCGGCAGTGGATCAAGTGACAAGACTGGAATCCGCAATTCGTTTGGCACAGCTAAAGAAGCACCACTTAGTGGTTGCTTTCTGTGATCTATCACAAGCCTTTGACCGGGTCTGGCATACAGGTCTCTTATATAAACTCACAAAATTAGGTATTCATGGCAGGCTCCTTCGCTGGATAAGGGAGTACTTGAAAGACCGCAGCTTCCAGGTTTTCTTTGAGGGGGAACGGTCGGCAGAGCGGAAAATGAAGACTGGTGTTCCACAAGGAGCAGTCCTATCTCCCTTGCTCTTTAATGTAATGCTGAGTGACCTTCCCTTGAGCCCAACTGTACAAACTGCAGAATATGCTGATGACATAATTTATTTCACTTCACACCAAAATCTAGCAATAGCTGCACAGGAAATACAACAAGCACTCTCCTCCTTACAAAATTGGACTACACAATGGGGCCTTTCTCTGAACTTGGAAAAAACAAAATGTATGCTCTTTACTCAATGCCGAGCCGTTCCTCCACCAATAAGGATTGGTGGAATAACATTAGATTTTGTAACACAACATAGATATCTAGGAGTAACTCTGGATGCCCCTAAACTAAACTGGTCCTCCCATATTGCTTCCCTCAAACAACGCTGCATCCCACTCACAAATCTCATAAAATCTATCTCCCACCATCATTGGGGTACCGATCGATCCCTCTTGCTCAAACTATACTGTACACTCATCCGAAGTCGCCTAGACTATGCAGCTCCACTATACTCTACAGCCCCAAAATATATACTGCAGAAACTCAACATTGTTCAAAACAACTCTCTACGCATTGCACTAGGCTGTCTCAAAACAACTCCTATAAACTCATTAGAAATAGAAGCAAATATCCCTCCCCTGTCTCTACATAGAACGCGCCTGTTGCTTGACTATGTCCTCAGAATTTCACAACTCTCAGAATTCTTGAAACTTCCAAACATACCTCAGATCAGACTCATGAGTAAGACTTCCTCTTTCCTTGCACTTGCTGCCAATACTTATGAAAGGTATCAAAAGCCCTTCCCTCGCCCAATGGTCACCACCCTCCATTCTCCACTTCACCCCCTTATAAAAACAAGTACCATGTTGTTGTCAAAATTCTCCCAAACTCCTTCCAAACTGTCTTCAGAATCTACCATCCAGCTCTTCAAGGAACTTGTCCAGAATCAATATGGTACACATCTGCATGCTTATACAGATGGCTCTCACTTTGGAAACCCTACAGCCTCCACAACAGCTGCACTGCTAATCCCATCTAAAAATGTATCTCTAAACTGGAAACTCTCTCCGTTTGTCTCCTCATTTGGAGCAGAGCTCTTTGCAATTCTTGAGGCTCTGAAATGGGCACAATACAATCTACAAGATGGAAAAGGATATGTAATCTTCACTGACTCCTTGTCCTCCATACATCTCATCCAATCGCTCAAACCAAAGAAATACATCACAATGGTATACAATATCCAGCAAATCTTAACATCCCTGAACAAAAAACATCAAGTTAGAATCCAATATATTCCAGCACACAAAGGAATAGCCGGAAATGAGGCTGCTGATACTCTTGCAAAAGCTGCACACAATATGCAGTACCGAACATTATCTCCTCTGCTCACTGAGGACTTCCAGACTCACTTACTAGAAGTTGTAACAGAAGAATGGAAGGAAAGTTGGTACGCAGCAGTCCAGCAAGGCAAGGGTAGATTCTTGGCAGCAATTAGAGATTCAATAGGTGAGTGGCCTTGGACTTCTCATCCCAATCGTATAGTTGAGACTTCGACAGCCAGACTTAGACTTGGACATGTGAGACTTGCTGCCCACCTGTACCGCTTTGGTCTGTCTGACAACCCAAACTGCGAATGTGGAGAGATAGAGACCATTGAACATTTTCTACTACATTGCTCTAACCATAACACTGCCCGCCGCTCCCTTAAAATCTCCCTCAACTCAATACAGGTGCCTCTAACTTTGAAAAATCTTCTAGGAGGAGGTCCCTTCGTGGAGCCTATGCAGTTTTCAATCATTAATGCTCTTGCTCAGTACTTAAAAGACACAAAAAAGTTAACAACACTTTAAAGTGACTAACTCAGATTGATAAACTTTCATACCGTAATCTAACAATTTGGTTCAAACATCACATATACTTGAGTAGTAAATTGAGCTTCTGTTTACTCTCATATTGGTCTTATCCCAATATACATGAATGCCTTCATACCTCAAAAACATTTGTGAGACCACTCCTTTGGTATCTCTGTCGTAACTTGCCCATTGTTTGCAATAAATTTAATGCTGTTGGTGTTTGGGGCATCATTCTGTGTAACTCAGTAGTCATCTTGGTAATTATTACTAACACCTGCACTGGGTGATGCCACGGACCCCTCCCAGCACTGCTCCTTCAGAGACTTTGCTCACAGGCATCTTTACTTTTGTTGTTAAATTCATGAAACCCTGGAGCCTCCAGGCTGTCCCGCCCAGGCTGGAGCCTCATTTAGCAAACTAATGAGATGCATGTGATGCACCCTAAAGCAATCGGGAACCTTTTCCCAGGAAGGGATGGGGAAAACAAACAGGTGAACCTATCTTCTCTCTGAGTATTCTACTCCCTCCTTCTACAAATACTCACCCCTAGCCTTGTAAGTCTGAACAATCTTGGTGCTTTCTTTTGGACTACTTACATGTTCGTTATGTCCTCTCTCTCTCACATTTTTTCTTCCAACAGCCCTATCATGCACCTATCCTGTATCAGAGGGAAAAGCTGAGTATATCAAGGAGGGAAGCTGCACATATACCTATTTATTAAAAAGCACATAGGTAATCCTGGTCCAGAGGGTAGTAGGATAAGCAGTAAAATAATGTACTTGTACAATTCTCTAGTAAAGTGTGAGGATGGTTGTGTGTGTATGTGTGTGTGTTTTCTTCTGTTCCAGATTTCCTACAGGTTCCTTAATAGTCTAATTGATAGTTAAGAACAGTACAGTGATAGACGTGCTGTATAAGATCCCGTATAAAAGTGAGAATTTGTGACACAAGACTTCTTTCACTCACAACGGTCAAGACTTGAGGCTGTATGGGCTTGATCCCAATGCCTCGATAAGCCCTGAGTGAACAACAACAACAACAAGTCACATGGTAGACAATAAGAACTTAACTTGTGCGCATGGCAGACATCATGTCCTTGTGCGACTCATGCTTTGAATGTTAGTTCAAAATACAAGGTCAAATTCGATAATTCCATGCTGCTCACGCCAATTTTCTTAACAATTCATTAGCCGTGACCAGTGTTCCGGTTCTGGCAAGAGCCCAAGACGTTACCTGAGCTTAGGTTTTCCTGAATTCAAGTTATGATAAGAATGCTTGACGATTTAAGTTCATGTTGTCGTAAAAGTCCATGTTTTGACCAGGGCTTAGGTTAACTAGAAGCATTTAAGTTCTTCTCTGAGTTCAGGTTCTGTTAAAAGCTCATTATGACCAAAGTTCGTTTTGCAACAAGTATTTGGTGCTCAGATGATCGAACGTTCCACTGGAATCATCACCGCTGTGCCGACCTATTCACGGCCAGACTCAGACACCCTGGATCCAGCGCAAGTAAATTGGCCAGCTCCTGAGGACAAGACAGCGCGCCTTCGGCTGAGCCATGCCACGTACGTGTACCTTCCAGACTGCGGCTCTTCTACGGACTTCAACATCTTTCAGGGACTGAACTAAAGATTGTGAACTAAGAAATTTGTGAGTGTATTCTTATTTCGGTAAAGAAAGACAACTGTAGCAATATTTAATGAAGGACTATTCCTTAAATTTTGATTAGTTTTATTTGATACCTTCCCCTCGTCACATACCTACTATATACAAAATTTTGATAAGGAAAGTGGGATTGTATTGATTTGCATAAAGGGGGCTCGAGTCTGCCTCGAAAACTCAAGCGCATTACGTCGCATATCTGGCAGAATTCTTTTCGAAGATTTTAGGATTAAAAAACTTCCTAGTTTCAGTTCTGATGCAGGAAGCAGAGGTTCAGACCCCACAATGAACCATATAAAACATTTAACGAGTTGAGATCAGGGAAGGAAGATGCCACTTTTCATTGCTCCAATGCCTTGAAAATGGGCCTGTCATCTCGCTTGTTTGTTTGACTCATGATAAGGAGCGCTGTTCCCTAGCCGTTTTGTAAGCTGCTCTGTTACGATGAGAAAGTGTCTAGCACGGAAACTGTAAGCCTAGAAAGTGTCTCCCTGAAAGGTGTCTCGATTGGAAATTGTCTCGCCAGGAAAGTGATTGATTTTCAGGTAGTTAGGCTTCCTTAAGTGCATGAGTTAAAACTTGATCAAATAATGAATTTGTGTTCACTTTCGTACGTTATAGGCCAAAAATAAAAAGAAATTTTCGTGCTTTGAAAATTGTACCGTAGAACATCAACCATGCTTCTTAGCTTTTATAATTGTACTTTTGGAGCCTTCGAAATATATATATATACATATATATATATATATACATAAATATATATATATATAATGGATTTTTACAGGACTCTATCATTCTAAAATTTGAACTTCGCATGAACAGTAAAGAATTTTTCGCATCTGATGAAAAGATGTTTTTTGTGAGCACACACTAATATAGAACCTCTTCGGAAGAACCTTTGCTCTTGCTAGCCGTTTCTCCTGACGAAGATTCATTAGTTGCTGAGATTTTTGAACGGCAACAAGTTCAGTTTTCTTTTACATTACTCGATCATCATGACTTAACCTTCACAATCATTTCTCCGGCTAATTTTTACACCGACCATTTTGGGTTTCCTCTGATCTTTGCTTAGGGACTTTGATAACCCAAGGTACTGAACTGAAAAAGTTTTTACGTCCGGCTGATTTGAAGCAAAATAAAAGTAGAAAATGTTCACGAGTACTTATTAATTGCATTCATTTCATTCAGTACGTGCATTGATTTTTTTCAGTTTCACTTCGAAAAGGACGGAAGCAATAGAATTCCCACCAATTTGAAATATTTTTTGGCAGTTAGACCCAATTTTACCAACATCCTTAAGACATCGGCACTCCAGTTTTAGTTGTGGCATTCACCTGATGTGTCGATATTCATAAATTCAATTTTAAATTGAACATTCGAAATTAAGGTCACGTTACCCATAGCACACGTGGCCTCGAGAACACGTGAAGAATATTGAACGCTCGAAATTAAGGTCACGTTACCCATAGCACACGTGGCCTCGAGAACACGTGAAGAATATTGAACGCTCGAAATTAAGGTCACGTTACCCATAGCACACGTGGCCTCAAGAACACGTGAAGAATATTGAACGCTCAAAATTAAGGTCACGTTACCCATAGCACACGTGGCCTCGAGAACACGTGAAGAATATTGAACGCTTGAAATTAAGGTCACGTTACCCATAGCACACGTGGCCTCGAGAACACGTGAAGAATATTGAACGCTCGAAATTAAGGTCACGTTACCCATAGCACACGTGGCCTCGAGAACACGTGAAGAATATTGAACGCTCGAAATTAAGGTCACGTTACCCATAGCACACGTGGCCTCGAAAACACGTGAAGAATATTGAACGCTCGAAATTAAGGTCACGTTACCCATAGCACACGTAGCCTCGAGAACACGTGAAGAATAAAATTTTGAACGCTCAAAATTAAGGTCAAAATTTCTGGTGGCACACGTGGAATCGAGAACACGTGAAGAATATTGTACAAGACTATCATTTTACTGAGACATGCGCTGAATAATTTTGGATGTTCTGTCATAAATTCTTGGTCTATTTTAACAATACTTATAGCCTATGTGTCCGTTCATTAGTGCTCGTATTGTGAACAAGCAAATTATGAATATGCATCGTACATTTTATGATAGAAAAAATTACAACATCAGAAAAAAACTTATCACTAAGTTCACGTAACTTCGAATTCCGTCTATCGTTCAAGACTGCTGGACCTCCGATGGCCCAACCTTTAATTCTCTAGAAGCTATTGTGTTAGAAGAATATTTCTGCTAAGTTCAATTTTTCGCTTTCGCAGTATGGGTGAATCCAATTTGAAACGAGAGCACAACCTTCCCTTACAAAAATGAAAGTAATAATGTACCTAAAATGAATCCCATGGATTCCACAAGGGATAGGAATAACCGCACCCTCATAGCAAACGCAAACAATCGCACCGTTTTTTATCATAATTATGAGATAAGTATGCCTCTAAATTTCATGAAATGTTGAAATTCCCTTGCTACCAATCTCCCACGACGCATTTCACGCTCCCACACTACGTGTGTCGTTGTCCCAGGCTTTAATTTTGAAACAAAGATTCTGTGAACTAAAATGAAATCAATTGATTTCATTTGTTGATTTTCTCTGACTTCGAAGACATGCAGATTAAGTTGACGTTTTTGAAGGTCGATAAACTTGAATTGCTGACTCCTACATCAGGCTCGAACAAACATGTCATGTTGTTATTCGCGATTTTGACTATAGATGTTTTTATATTTCTGGAGGGTATTTACGATAATCTTTCGTGACTTGAAACGATCAAAACTCCTGTTTCAGAGTTTTAGAAGTGCCTATGGGATAGGCTTAAACATTAGTTTTTCTTTATTTTCGCTCGGTTCTTGTACTATTCCATTTTAGTATTTCCTCTCGGCATCTGCTGTTTTTTTCGATGCGTCATAGAAAGTATTCAAAAACGTATAAATGAACTACAAATCTCGTTTTGTGCTTTTGTTTTTAGTGTCAAAGACACTTTTTGTAAGATTACGAGTGCATCACCTTGGATGAAATGAAGCAAGCAGGTGAAGTGCGCAGTAGAAGCATGATCGATTTACAGTGCAGCTTCAGATCTTCAAAAAATAACAGCTTATTTTGGTGCACATATTTTCTACCCTCAGCTTTGAAAATATATTTAGAAAGAAATTTACTTTCAAAGGTGTCAATAAACAAGGTGCGAAAGTGTTGACCATATTATTTAATTTAATAACTTTATTTTTATTTAATAACTCACGAAATTCTTACACAGATCCAAAACCTGTTGACTTATATTTTAGCGGCGCATTCCTGCCCAATTTGGTAATTGATCAGTAAATTATTCGAATAGGACTCTTCGGTAGAGTAAAAATAGAAGTTGACGTAATTGAGTTGGATACAAATGTCATTTTCTATTCGACAAATTTAGGACCGTTATATGACTTCGCATGCAAAGTAAGCACTCTGTTCTCATTTTGAAGTGGTAAGTCATCTTTGCCCTGAGTTAGGATTTATTGTTTCTTTCTTCTGAAACTGCTACTGCTTTGAAGGGCAATCAATTCTCGAAGCTGAATGTATGGGTCCATAACGGTCTGACGCTGCTAACCCTTTTTTATTCTCCTTCTGCATTCTTAATCATCGATTTGACCCGAGCGACCATTTTTTGCGTTGTCTTAACGATGCTGTCGACCGGCAACTATAACGGAAGGCTAAAACTCAAAGCGATTTTTGGGAGAAAGCTCAGCGGCGTCCTAATGAAATGATCCATCTCTTACTTTGATCTAATCGGGCTTGCGTTATGACGCGCGCCGCTTTTAATCGACTAGGCGAGCGATAAAACCAGTCCAGCTTAATGGACATTTGAAATTCGAAAGGTGAAATCAAGAAGGACTCATCTTGCAACAGTGCTCTCAAGATTCAGAAGTATTTTGTTGGTAGTCGCGTGCTGAGGATGATTGTGCTGCTGTACGAAAGTGTTGTAGCAGCTGTGATTTTATTATTTCTCTGGATAATTGTGTTGGCATTCGCTTTAATGAAATACTCGTCACATAAGAAACCGGTTGGTGTTCGTATCTGATGTCTATAGAGATTTTTGATCTCATATCTGCTGTATGTTTGTACTCCATTGCTAACAACGTGGTTTGATAAGCATGCTAAAGACAATCGAAGTCTTTGGAAGTCGTAGACTTTTAACTGCGTAACTGGTTACTAAAACAAAGTTGATGTAGGCTTACAGAAGATGTGATGATGAAGCACGAACAAAAGTACTGTTTCTGCTACTTTTCTGAGGCCAGCCTTAAAGGATATCTGTATAAAACTGAAAAACATTTAATATTTTAAGGTACTACATCTTAGCTCGTAGCCGAACCTTTGGCAACCTTTCCATAGGGTAATTTTAAAATATGGGTCGTAAAAGCATTTTGAGTAACTCCCACAATACCGGATGGATTTTAAATATTGTAGCATTTATGAAATCCCAAAAAAATTTCAGTTTTACTTTTCCTATTCGAATAACAATAATGTTCATGTTCCGCCCCAATGAGTGCTGGCAACAATCGGCACTATTACGTAGGCTATACATTACGGTGTAGGTGAGATCTCGTCTAATTCGCTGGATCTCTACTTCGATGGATGCTTTGCGTTGATGGAGATTTGTATACTTTTTAAAGTACACTCTTAAAGGAAATAGTATACAATTCCACACATTACTTGGAAATCACGACCATCGTAAAAAGTATCAGAAAAAAAATATTTTACAACGATGTAGTATGTTTATTAATATCAGCCTGTTCTATTCACGTACCCGGCAACACCGGCGTTGTTCAGGAGCTGTGCGAAAACCGTCCACTTGCCTGCAGTAGCTGCCGTCTGAGCAAAATTTCTGAGTGAAGCGCCACAGTTTTACACGGCCACAAGACAGCCTTGGTTGCATCTATGACAGTGCAGCGAGCAGCTCGGGATCGAACTTTACTGCGCTGAACTGCTACTGCACCTTTCCTACTGCGCTGAACTGCGTTGCTACACGTTTCCTACTGCGCTGAACTACGCTTCTACACCTTTCCTATTGCGCTGAACTACGCTACTACACCTTTCCTACTGCGCTGAACTACGTTTCTACACCTTCAGATTGCGCTGAACTACGCTACTACACCTTTCCAACTGCGCTGAACTGCGCTACTGCACCTTTCTTACCACGCTGATCTACGCTACTACACCTTTCCTACAGTGCTGAGCTACGCTACACCATACTTACTGCGCAAATCTAAGCAGACTCGGGCAGCGGTATTCAACTGATAAGTATCACTTATAGCTGTTCGTAAATAGTGACGTCCTCTACAGCTGACACTAAAGTAACAAGTTTTACATGAATTGCGAAGAGAAATGAAAACATCACTTCCTCGACACCTTTGAGTATTTTACGCTTGGAAGAACCGGCTTCTGAAGTAAGTTTTTAATATCATGTTAAAACAAACCCTCTCAAGCACTCAAGCAAAGCCTCAAAATTATTTTCCGAATGTATTGTTAATAAAGTTACCTCAGGTATAGGCATTTAAGTCTTCTGTCTTTCGTGCCTACTTTGCTTCTTTAAGTTTTCATATCTTCCTTGCTATCCCTTCTTCGTGTTTTTTTCCTCTTCCTTCCTAACCTACTGTTTCTGTGCACAGAGTATTCTGTGTGCTATCACACCTCGAAATAGATTCCCCGTTTTCTCAGTCCATACTTCATGGTCTCTTCCCGTCTGTCGCTTTGTGGCTAGGTTACTTAAAACTGAAATTAATGATAGTAATTATAATCTCTAAATATCTTCGCTTCATATTTTCAATTCCTGTATAGGAAGCGCTCTCTTCGAAAATAAACATTCAATTTCAACACGATACTCCATAGCAGTACTCTGCTCTGCACTTTAAATTGCCAGGAAACTTTAAAAGACACTGGAGCAACCATTACCCCTCCTTACTGCAAAATTTTAAGCAGCAGTCTTTATTGGAGGACAGCCCCAGAAGAAGTACACTCGCGGCATCGTAAAATTATCACAACGCAGCCATGAATGTTTTTAACTGCAGGGCGTTTTAACATCCAGAGCGTTCCTTATATAAATGTAAGCAAGCCAAACTATATAAATGACGCATTCAAAGTTTGAACATATTACACAACGAATAATGCAGAGGAAAGAATAATATGCGGTTGAAGTTTCTCTTCAAGTGTATAGAAAAAATATCATAAGGTGAACCCGCTATCGTATTAAAGTATATAATAGATGAGCATTTACCAAGCAGCGTAAGAGTGTGGTTATTCAGTTCATTCCTAAAAAGGCCAAAAAAAGTCGGAGACAAAATCGTTCATTAACGATTCACCAAAGCTGGTAACGGTCCACTGTGTCATTATCATTGCTGTAAAACAACTTCTTTTAAAACAAACTAATAATTGCAATCCTGCGAGAGCTATTGACAAAAATGAAAACACGTAAAAAAACACCCACGCAAACGATTAGAGAAGATACAGTTTGTGAATCCTCATTACGGTAAAGTTAGCATTGTTATACTTGTATTGGAAAAATAAACCGACGGGTAAAATATTGAAGAACGGAACTAAACCTGTGAAACAGCGCTCCTCAACTGAACACCAAACCTTTAAAATTAAAATCTGGTATCATTGGTAGTCTAGAAAAAAATGTAATCTTCATTCACCCATTTATTTCAAGCCTAATTTGTATTTTGAAAATTTTGATTTTAATTTTACGCATTTTAATCCCGTAGTAGCACAGAAGCTTTTAGGATTGAAATGTCTAAGTGGTTGTGAGAAAGTACATTATCATCACCTTCAATTACGATAATAAGTCGTTAAAACTGAATTACATTTTATCTTAGGTAATTGTTTACTGAAACGCCCACAAAAAAATGAAGCGAAAAACTGCATTGGCCTCGCGACACAGAAGTAAAAATAATACGTTGACCAAAAGCAGAAATTCAGTATTGATCGTAAATTATGATATAACATTCTATGGAAAGATGGATCAAATAAAAATGTACGTCTTTTGGCTAAAATAATTTAAGAAGGTCAACCCAGGCCTCTTTCAGGCCGATGGGCCATTTTTTGTTGAAAAAGGATTCTTAGGTGATGGATTATTGTACCGTAAAATTTTATAGCGCTACGGACGCTAGAACATCCCTCCCCCCAAGAGAGGTCTAAATGCCTGGGGGTGAAAAATGATTTTAAAAAAATATTGTTGGAAAAGATTCCTTAGGTGCTGGATTATTGATTTATGAAATTTTATGACGCTAAGAAGATTGCTTCCCAAAACAACTGGAATATTATTTTTGTTCTGTGTAGAACTTTATATGCGGACGATATATATATTAAAAGACTTTCTTGCTTTGAACATTGGTTTTGTTCTGTGTTGAGCATTATATGCGGAGCACAGAATTATATGCTTTTATAAATATGCTTTTATAGATGTGTTTTTTATTTCAATAAAAAGAACTGTAGACCATTATCAAACACTATAATGATGATGTATGTAATACAAACCTATTTCTTACGTCGTCTTCTACCGCAGTCTGAAAAATTCTACCGAACAACCTTCGCGTGTTGCAAGAACAGCTCCATGATGAAAATAATAAATAGAAAATTTTTATGTAATTTATGAACGATATTTTGTGTATGTGATATTGGAATTTACAGGGAGAATATGAAAGTATGTATGCAGATTATTTGTAGATGAGAATAAAACATGGAAACACCATCCAAGTACAAAAATTTACCATGATAGTACACTTCAACACAAAAAACATTTGTTTCTGGCCTCTCACGAAACGTTATCCATTTTCAACATTCAGAAGAATAGAAGTTAGTGAGTTTTTTATGCTTGATGGGAAATTTTTGATGGCAGTAGCTGCCGTTTGGGAAAATCCACATGGCTGTTCGGCCATCATTTTGAATGCTGAGGCAACCAGCTCTAGCGAAAATGTTGCTGCGCTGAACTGTGCTGGACTGCGCTGAACTGCGCTGAACTGCGCTGAACTGTGCTGAACTGTGCTGAACTGTGCTGAACTGTGCTGAACTGTGCTGAACTGTGCTGAACTGTGCTGAACTGTGCTGAACTGCGCTGAACTGCGCTGAACTGCGCTGAACTGGGCTGAACTGCGCTGAACTGTGCTGAACTGTGCTGAACTGTGCTGAATTGTGCTGAACTGTGCTGAATTGTGCTGAACTGTGCTGAACTGTGCTGAACTGTGCTGAACTGTGCTGAACTGTGCTGAACTGTGCTGAACTGCGCTGAACTGCGCTGAACTGCGCTGAACTGTGCTGAACTGTGCTGAACTGTGCTGAACTGTGCTGAACTGTGCTGAACTGTGCTGAACTGTGCTGAACTGTGCTGAACTGTGCTGAACTGTACTGAACTGTACTGAACTGTGCTGAACTGTGCTGAACTGTGCTGAACTGCGCTGAACTGCGCTGAACTGCGCTGAACTGTGCTGAACTGCGCTGAACTGTGCTGAACTGCGCTGAACTGCGCTGAACTGTGCTGAACTGCGCTGAACTGTGCTGAACTGTGCTGAACTGTGCTGAACTGGGCTGAACTGTGCTGAACTGTGCTGAACTGTGCTGAACTGTGCTGAACTGTGCTGAACTGTGCTGAACTGTGCTGAACTGCGCTGAACTGCGCTGAACTGCGCTGAACTGTGCTGAACTGCGCTGAACTGTGCTGAACTGTGCGGAACTGTATTGAACTGTGCTGAACTGTGCTGAACTGTGCTGAACTGTGCTGAACTGTGCGGAACTGTGTTGAACTGTGCTGAACTGTGCTGAACTGTGCTGAACCTAGTCATAGAATATATCAAGAAACACAAACCAGCAGCCGGCAAAATTGACAAAATTTCGCAGTTCAGAGATGATTATCAACATGGGGCTGATGACTTGTAATTTGAATCAGCATCTTCATTCAAGCCAACGTGGTGGCGCGGCTGTCACAAACAGTTCAAAAAGCTTCATATCCTCGAAAACTACACCCCACTAAAAGTTGCCACAGTACTAAAACAATTCGTCAGAAGCTTAAAGACAAAGAATGCGCTAATCATTGAAATCAAATTTATTAAAAATTTCATAAGGTCTGATTTTAAAATGACTACAAAGTATCAGCTCTACAGGGTGGTGCAAAAGTCACTTCACGATTTTGAATATTTATTACACCACAACTAATGCAGCTATAAATGTGTTACATATGAAATGAAACCAAAAATCTTCAAGTTTCATCCCGTATTGATGATATGGATTCGAAGTATGATTTGTAATCAAAATTGACACAATTGTCATATCTCAAAAATGACGAAATTCAAAAAGGACCAACTATAGCAAATATAGTGGAAAGGTTTTTCTCTCACAATGGACAGTTAGTTGCAGAACAGAGGAACTTCGTAAGAAGATTCAATCAACGAAGTCCTTCCTAACTTTGTTTTATTGCAATAATTTCAAGATTCAGACATTTTGGCTCAATAGCAACTAAAGAACGCTCCAGCAGACCGAGATCGGTACGAAATGCATGGTTATTCAACGCGTTACGTTGAGTGTTGCAGCAGATTTGAGTGTGTAATTCAACGTGCATACCTGTGTAATTATGCGTGTTTCATTGAATGTTGCTGCAGATCAAAAAGCCAATTACTCTCCATGAGTTAAAAAACATCATCAAAAAAGACAACAGAATAACTCCAAATATTATGAAAAAAGTCTTGGAAAATACTGTGCGTAGAATACGCTTGCAATTAAATAATAATGGAGAACATTTAAAAGAATATCATACTCAATTAATAGAACTTTAAGATTTTCGCTTTCATTTCCTATGTAATCAATTTATATAGTTTTATTAGTTGTCGTGTAATAAATGTTCAAAATGGTGAAGTGACTTTTGCTCCACACTGTATAAAACATTTCGAAGACCAGCTCCACCTTCAGCAAGTGGTCTGAAAAATTCACATAAGAAAAGTTCAGTAATTTCTTGAAAATACAAAGACATTTTAAAATCTACGCAAGAATTTTCACAGGATATAATCTATTTGTGCTATTGAGGGCCAGTATTCCTTTGGCAATGTATAGCGATTCCAAAATGCTTAAATTTAAATCATTAGAAACAGTGCGTAAGGTAGAAAAATTGTTCTTTGCTATGTGGCCGCACCACCGGTCGCTGAGAAGGCAGACGAGTGAGGCTGTTGGGTCAAAGGTCTTCCTCTACGGTAGCTGACTCCACGGTGTTGGGCAATCCTTTTATACAATGGCAAAGTCGTCATGCCGACATAGCCAGATGTACCTTGTACACAACTAAACTTATACACAATATTTTTGTAGTGGAACAAAAAGCCAACTTCAAGAGAGTTAACAATACTATGTTTTACGGTGGGAAAATGATATTTAAAAAGAATTTCCAGATCTCGCAACATTTCATCTGTGAGTTTCATCAGACATTGCAATGACTCTGTAACAGTACCAGTAATTCAGTACTTCATAGCCGAGAATTTTTTAATTTGAACATTGGCCATGGGTGAAGGGAACCCATTTTTACTGAAAAATTTTGCAGGGAAATGAACTCAACATGTCGATCAACATGTGAATTTTAGCAAATATTGTATGCATGATCAATAAAGTCTTTGTGGCATTAATTTTAAATCTATAGTAACTAATACAAAAATAGCCCAAAGTCAATCCAGTGAAGGTAGTTTTCTGAAAAATAGATGAATTAAACTCTTCCAGCAAGACGTACGCATAAGCACATTGAGCGTCTCGGTATGAGTCTTTCTTTGAGGCCGACGCTTACATATATTTTCTTGTACAATTGGGAGGAAAAATGGCTCGCAGATTGTCCCACAGATTTTAAACCTGATTTTTTTTCTTTTGTTTCGATATCCCAGTCGTGCCCCTTTGTTCAGAGACTTTGGAATTCTAAGCACCCGTCTCTAAAATGCACTAATGAGATCGAAAACAATAACTGTTAATCTTTCTTCAATTCAAAATTTAATAAAAGAGGCCAACTACCTTCGCTGGATTGGGATTGAGCTATTTTGGTTTCTGGAACTATATATTCAAAACCGATGCCATCAAGACTTTAGTGAATCATACGTACAATATATGTTCAAATACGTCGAATGACATGTTGAGTTTGCGCTCCTGCAAAACTTTTCCACAAAAATGCGTTTCCTTCTTCCATGGTCAAGTTCAAACTAAAAAATTCCTGGCTAACAAGTATTCAATTACTGGTGCTGTTACAGAATCAATGCAACGTCTCTCATATTTTTTGCAGATTTCGTAGATTTCACAGATAAAATGTAAGATCTGGAAACTCTTTTTAAACATCATTTTTCTATACGTAAAACTAAGTGTTGCGTCCGGGCCTCAGTTGTAAAAATACTTCATATCCTTTGCAAATCCATAGGTAGATTTTAATATGACCCTGTATTTATAGATAATGACTGAAATTTTTCTTCTGTCAATTTTCCAGAGTCCAAACTACTTACTGAGGATGGAGCCGGTCTTTAAAATGTTTTATAGAACTGATATTTAGTAGGAGTTATTTTGAATACAGACTTCGTAAAATTTTAATTAAATGCGATTGCAATGCTTAGCGCTTTCTTCGTCTTCAATTTCCAGACGGATCATTCGCTTAAAGAAAACTAACTTTCCAAAAACAAGGAGGTGCTGTGTTAATAATGCAGCAACGCAAACTTCATGTCCACTTTTACTTAAGTTTTCTTGTGTTGTGGCTGCTTATGCCTGTGTAGTAATTCTGTCAGATAGCACTACAGAGCATCACCAACATAAACTGCCATGGACTGCAATACAGTAGTGACCCCATTCACTTGAGGTATCTCCGGGCAGTATGAACTGCACTTTTTACGATAATTAATTGTTATTCGGCGCAATCAATCTTCTCTGCAACCAGAAACATAAACAGAATGAATTGCCCTAAATCGATCCTAAAGTAAGCTTGCTGCGCTGAATTGCAGAAATCCATTGCAGGCAATGTACCAATTATTAAGTTTGTATCTCTCAAGCTTTATCTATGGGGCCACGGTGACTGGGCAGTACTCAATGGTTGGATGACTGCATTCTGCGGTTACATTTTTAGAGCCATACCTGTTAATTTATCCTACTATAATTGTTGTGGCATATTTACATAACTATCGCAGGCATTATATTTTGGCTAAAGGCTTTTAAATCTGAATAAATGTGCTTGTAATTAATCTGACAAAACTAGCGCAATTAAGTTTCCTTCAAAAATTTCTGGATTAACTTTGAATGATTATTGAACATGCTCATAAAAATCCCCCTGTAGTATCAAGAGTATGATTCTACTAGGGAATGGTGAAAATTTTTGTATACTCCAGGTTTGTACTATCGTTAATTTGAATTCTACTTTTTATTTAGTAGAATAGTTTACTCCATTAAAGTGGAAAGTCATAAGGAATTTCAGCCTCGTCATTAATAATAACCCAAGCTTCTAACGGTCAAAACTTGTCATAATCAAAAAGAAAATGCATTCTTATAAATGAAATAACGGCCCGAAGACGTGGCTGTTACCAACAAAAACCGCTCGAGAAAATCAAACGCCACAAAAAAATTATAGTTGTGATTAGATTCTCCATGGCAGTGCGACCTCTTTGTATTCTGTAGACAGAAATCACATTCAGTCCGATTGACATGACAGAAGGATTTACATTCTTAAGGCGATCGACAACGTCCGAGTGCTGAGATTGTTTAATGCATTGGTGCGTCCTGTCTGATGTTGGCTGGTGTCTTGCGGCTAAGTGTCGTCTGACCTGCAGCCCGCTGGACCATAACGGTGCTTGGTAATGTCACTCACTGCATTAGAAGGAATGGGCGTCGAGCAGCAGGTTTTATCTTCGCTTGGTTGTGTCATAGTTCTGACACGGATTCGAACCGTGTGAAATCCTAGTTAGGTTTCTCGGGTACAGTTAGAAGAACGAAAATATTAGGATAGTGCCGAAGAAATTTCCGGTTTTCAGAGGGGACTTTTGGGGATTTTCAGAGGGGATTATTACATTTATAACAGCATGTAAGTAAACTAGAAAACTTTATTTTAGATCGTCTGTGTTGCATTCATATTTTACTTAAATATTGGCATCCATGTTTGTCCTATCTAAAGATCAAATAAGAAATGTTCTACTGTACGAGTTTCTAAAGGTGTTCATGTTTGTGCGGCGGCAAAATTTATTCGGACCACCTATGAATATGATGTAGTGAATGAAAAAAAATGCAGGAGATGATTTCACTTTAAAAGAAGAGCGAAAGAAAGGTCGTCCAAGTGCACTTCATTTCAATCAGTTAAAGGTTTTTGTGTCCGAGAATATTACTGTTACCACTTGGGAAATTGAAAGACAGACGTGGCCTATACAACTTGCTTCTGATTTCCATTTGTTCTGAGGACTACAAAACCATTTTAGTAGACTTAGTTAACAGCAAGATTTTATTTAAAAAGGAGTTGAATTTGTATTTTTATTCTAAACTCACAGAATTTTACAAGTTAGGTATGTATAAGATTGTAGAAAAGTGGTATGAGGTAATGAAAGCAATGAAGAGTATGCTCATGAATAAATTATGTTAATAAAAATAATGTTCATTTTAATGAATCCATAGTCATTGGCTTATTCGTTTTTACCCAAAATCCTTGAATTGGACATTACTACTATACCAGCCTGATACAAATGGATGTCCTGATAATATTTTGTTGAAGGTGAATGCGAGGGGAAACGAAGTCTAGTTTAAATGATGGGATGAAGTAATGATTGGGTAACACCTGTTTAAGCTTTTATAGTTTAAGCCTTTGACTCAGAAAGCGTTCGTTATGTGGCCATAATAATAATAACGTGAGAAAAAAAAAATTTAATTTTGCCTGACATTAAGTGGTGATAAATAAAATGAACAAAAAAATCTTTCAGAATTGAGCTTAACAAAAACAGGACGACAAAAATGGATAACTATGAAAAGGTATTCATAGGAAATGTATTCTTAGGAAAGGTATTCTTAAGAAGTTACTATCACCTCAAATGAGAAAAACAGATTATAATTGATTTGACCGTCTTCAGCCATGGTGGCCGCTTCTACGCGCTTTCGAGAGCTTGACGCAGCGCTGACAACTTCTGCAATTTTCAGCGATTCCACGGCCTTTTTGATGTCCTTATTAAGGGTTATGATTTAGTAAATAGTTTAATTCTTTTCTTCATTTGATATTTATTCAATGAATCATCAAAAATAATGTTTGGGCTTTCGTTCGCGTGTTCACGATGTGATCAAAATCTAGCAATGGTTTCTTATAGAAAATTTGTCCCGATATCAAAATTTAGCGCCGAATATACTGAGTCAATACCGTATAATTAGAAATCTTAATATTTTAATTTTTTGTTTTTGCCTAGATGCAAATTAGCAACAGATTTAATTGAAGCTTAGAGTAATGCGAAGCTTTTAAAAATCCTTATAAATAATTATGATTAACAAAGAATTGAAAACTTTTCAGATAAATCAGTGAAAATTTAAAAACGCTGGTAATTCTGATCCCTCAAACATAGGGCAACGCTGGAGTGCATCACTCATGCTGAGTTATCTATAAGCCCGACAATTAACAATAAGGGCTTGTTGCATAAACATTATCCAGTGGAGCAGCTGAAATGTTCAGTCAAATGTGAACTTCGTCCCGTGGGCGGACTGTAAAATCCCTAAAGTATTACAGACAGACAGTTTACGATGCCTGAAGGCATTTTAACGATTCTAGCGAAGATTGCAGAGCCACCCCCCCGCCAAGAAAAGATCAAACTTGCAAACCTCGCTTTCTAGCCACCCTCAAAAGATGCGTCATGGCCAATCCAACCAAGTCATTATCGACATTGGCTAAGAAGAGATTCTTCAACATAATGAAAATTCACATGTGTGATCATAGACCTTGGCCTGAACTCTTATCCAAAACATAGGATGCATCTCTAGACTAATAATGTGAAAGAAGTTCGTTTGGAGAGGCGCAATAAAGTTTTGAATTAGTCGAAGACCAACAGATCGACCCTCAAGTTTTCTTTTAAGGAGAAAATTTTTCAAGTTGTTGGGGCTTGTAATAAACGTAAGAATCGCTGGATTCCATTATCGAACACTGACGTTCAACCTGCAATGGCCACGAAAAAACCGCTAGCGTTATGACCCTCTGCTTAATTGCAAATGGAGGTGACGTCTTCACCCACTGCAGGGCCAACAACGAAAAAGAACACGTGAATGCCGAATCCTACTGCAACGTCTTGCAAACAGAAATCATTCCGGGGTCGGAGGCCAAATCTTCAAATAAGAGTTCATGTTATAACAGCATTCGGCTCCAGACCACATATCGAGCAAAACCTTTGGCGGCTCAAGAGATCCGGTGCTCGATTTTTGGGAGAAAGGTTTTGGCCAACACATATGACCTGAATTCGTGGGATGGCAATTTTGGTCACAAATTGAAGCTAAATCTCGTGCGAAGACCCACAACAGCGCAACAACTCTGAAGAAAGACGCCATAAAAGCCGAGGAGTTGGAAACGGCAGAAGTTTTCAGCCCTGCGCTCAGCTTCTGAAAGCGTGTTGACTGTAGAAGCCGTTATCATGTCTAAAGGCTTTCAAATCGAATTTAATTCTTGCCATCTTTGTCTGTTGAATAAAATGTCAAAATTACAAGCTCTTATACTATTTTTCCTTGGAGTAATTAGGATTCTAGCGTAGAAACAGAAATTTTTCAGATTTCTCTGAAACCCCATATCCATCCATGATAGAAGTACAATTAGCTCTAACAGAGAAGTAAACTCAAGTCAATTCCTTGTAAACCAGAAAAACTTTAAGTTTAACTTTTTAAAGATTTTTCCTAAGCGTAATTGAATGAAACTGCTTTATTGCGCAAAATTTTTTTTCACAGATTTATAAAAACATTAAAAAGTGTTGAAGCCACATTACATCAACAGCTTCATTTCTAAGCCAATAGTGCTAATACTTTTTTAACAATCTTCAAAACAGGAGCTGGTCTCACGCAATTTTGACGTTTTTCCTCGATTTCTTCCTAATGAAATGCCTTTAAACATTTGAAGTACTAGAACATTTACCTGGACTTTTCCATTCTTCTGACCTGAATATTTGGAACAGGCTCTATTCTTATTTCAGTTTTGCGATCACTCTAGCTAAAGTGCATGAGCAACTCAACCTTTGACATTATGAAATAGATTTTGGTTTTAAAATCATTTCGAAATAATTGCTTATTTTGAAAATTGTAATAATTTGATGTTATTCGCTCACCAAGCAGTGAATTACAAATACAAAAACAACGCTAACATACCGTAAACAATGTCGAAACTCTCGCTCACAGTTTTAAAAAGAGATTCATAGGTCGTTTGCTTGCGAACCAAGTTCCGTACATCAATATTAAAATATTGAGCGAACATGAACTCAATCGAACGCTTAAGATTTATGAGTCATTTATCTTACTTTTTTCATACATGATATTACGGGTAAGCGTGAAAAGTTGCTTCAGCTAAAATTGTCGCTTTTTTTTATGCTGACTTTCGTGCAGTACGACATTTTTTCACAATTACGTAGACTAATTATTTTCATTACTTTTAAACTATTTGTTCTCTCATGGTTCAGGCACGATTCATCTAAAATGATCTTGTTTTAGTCATGTTTTCTACAATCGGCGCACGCATATTTCTTTGTATGTATTTGAGTGCGTACATACAGTATACAAGAAAGACTATCTTCAAATTAACGTTTTTGTTTTTCAAGAGTCAAAATTTATTGCTACTCATCATACTCTGAAAACCATCGGTCATTGTTGTGCAATTGTAATGCTTTTGTAGCGAATCATAGCTACGTAAGCGATACAATTGCACAACATTGGTTCCTTTTAGTCGTCAGGAGTTTATAGTTTTCCATAGCCTAGGACCGATTAAAACAGAGTATTTTCATTGCTTTACTCAGTTGCTTTGATCACTGTGATAGATATTCTGTTACCAATTGTGGCCTTTCCACCAAATGTACATGTATAAGAACTTTTATATGAACATTTAAAAATTAATATGTTGGTTTACTTTTTACGTATCATCTTGGTTTGAAAATAAACTATTTTTCTTTCTTTCGGTGTTTTTCATTAACTTGGTTCGGTATTTTCAAATTTTACGTCAACATATTCCTCTCGTTGCAATCATTAGTGATGATGCTTTAGCTATCAGGGGTTCAACTTATTTTCAGATCAGATCGTTCTGAATTGATTTTATTAATTAAAATGTATGATTGACTCAAGTGATGAAACAGTTCAAAGGCTGGATAATTTGAATGCTTGCTAATATCAAATAAAGAATATATTCCACCGTTTTATGATAAACGAATAAGAGAAACAATATAAGTACACATTCCGGAACACATTGGGATATAATGTAGGATATTAATCGGGAAATGTGGGTCATTTAACTTGCTATCGAAGTCCCATGCGTCTGATATCAACCACTCACGGGCATCTGAGTAGAAGATGAGGGGACACAACAGGCACAGCCATCTGTCTATTCGTGTTATTAATTCTGGAAAAAGGACGTTCCACAGTTGCGTGGTCGCAGGTCTTTGGTTTGTTTGTTTGCCTTTTCGATCTTGTTACTGCCCTAACAAGTTATTCCCTTCATGATGCATTTATGATGCGGCACTGCTGAGAATATCATATATATATATGTATATATACATATATACATATATATAAATACTGATATCAACATTGCCAAATAACTGGAGCGATTTTTAAATTTTGATCCGATTGGCCTGAAATTTGGCCTTTATATGGATTTTTTTAAAGAACCTATTTTGCACGTGTTCATTTTCCAATTTAGGCTTTTAGTTCTTTGAAAAAAATTGAAATATTTGTTTTTTATGTTATTTAATCAGATATTTCAAAATAATAGAAGTTGATGAGTTTTTATGCTAGATCAAATTCAAAGACAGTTTTGAAATCTTTGTAACATTTCAAACAAACTTGCAGATACGAATTTTCTATTTTCCTTTTCGTTTTCATTTGAAAAGCGATTTTCGATCACTAACTAAAATGTGCCAATTTTTTTCGAACAGTCATAAAAAATTAAATGTACAAATTGACAAATCAGGATTTGTGAGTTTGTTAAAAATGTTCTAAGGATTTCAAAACTGTCTTTGTTTTTTTACTAGTAAGAAAACTCACTGACTTCTATTCTTTTGAATGTTGAGATTGAGGTTTTATCATAAGAGGCCATGAACAAATTTTTTGTTGAAGTGTAATATAATGGACAATTTATGTACATGAGTGCTGTTTTTATGTTTTATTTAATAATCTGCATTCATAATATCATACAAACACTGAGAATTGCAAATTACATGTATAAATATTGCAAAAAAATAATTTTTCATTTCATGAATATTGGTAAATATTTTATTTGTGGACTGAGTCTTCTGAAATAAGTCATTATTTGTAATTTTTTAGAATAAACACATTTTGTTTCAATAATTTTTTCGATATTGGCCTTAGTTTTCCACAAAATGAGAAATATTGTTTTTTTATGTCAATATATCTGATATTTCAAATGAATACAAGTCAATGAGTTTTCATGCTACAATAAAACCAAAGACAGTTTTGGAATCCTTAAAACATTGCTAACAAATTAGAAAGCCAGATTTTTCATTTTCTTTTTTGTTTTCCTTTTATATGGGGTCAAAAATTCATGATTTTTGGTCCCCTTACCCTCCCCTTGAAAGGGGGTCTAGTGCCCGGAGCCCCATAAAATTTTAGGGCACAATAACCCACCACCTAAGGATCCTTTTTTAACAGAGAAAATGGCCAATTAGGCCCGAAAATCTCTGAGTCGTTCTCCTCATGTCACTCCAGATCTCCGTTCAATTCTCGATTTGGCATTTTACAGTGCAGGCTGATTTCCTACCCAGCATTTCTCAAGTCGATTTCGGAACGTATTCACTATGCCAGCAGACTATATTTTCCTGCAGCTGGGACCAAATTCTGATTTTAGTGTCCGTGAAGGAATTGCCAACAAATATGATACGATGCAACAACTCCACTAAGGGTCAAATGTCCATTCCAGAAAAACACAACTTCATTCAGGGTTGGAGAAATACATATGACGCATCTTCTAATGCTGGAGATACAAGAGAGAGGTTGGTACCAGAAAAAGAATTTGAATTTGATGAGGCTTTTCGATTATGGCTGATTTGTTTAATATAATACTGAACCTGGTTACCGCTGCTCCGCATTTATGTACAGTAATTTGGGCGCACAGCAAATAACGTACGAAGCATGATTCATGCTTCAACAAGTTAACTGCGGCTGGTTAAACTGAATTCTAATATTCAAATCAAATTAGAGTTAATCACGGAGATTGATTTTGAAAATAACGAACATTAAATAGACAGTGCCTTGATTTCATTTCCATTGAATATTTATAAAAATTGAGTTCGTGACTACAGGTAGGTCAGCAGCATTGTGGAAATCCCCTCAGCATTATGAAAAACCCCTCTTTGTGAGAGGGAGTCTGTTATTGGCTTGCTCGTATACTCTAAATCCCGACTTGATAATGCCGTTCCCGCGAGAGGAGTGTGTACAGAGGAGTGTGTACTTTACGGCACATTATGCATACTTGAACGTCGAATGGATCGAAATATTTCGTAACGTGGGGAAAATCCCCTCGAAGAAATTAGCTATCCCTCAAAGTATACACTATTGATAGTCCAGTTTCAGTTTCGAATATAAATAAGATATATGGGATAAACCAATGTTCTTGGCTCAGGCCAAAACCATGTAAAGGCAATAAAGAAGGCAGAAGGGATAAAAATAGTAGGAGACCCAGACGTTCCGCAGTCTTGGCAATGTGCTCTAGTTCGTTTGGATTAAAAAGCGTTCAAATAAACTCACCCTCTCGCGTAAGTATAAAAACGCATTTTTTAACGTAGTGGAACTTTTCTCATATATATGGGCGCTTTCATTATCGCCAAAATAGAAGGCTTTCAGCAATGTTTTGATTTAAACTATACACGAAAGTTGATTCTATCCGTAAAAAGTTAATCGTTCAGTGTAAGAATGAACAATTATTGAAATAATTTTATCAGGTATAATGAGCTATAGCAACCCTGCTTATAATTTGGCACACTAAGTAAGATCTCCAGCCATTCGGAATGAACAAGACATATCTGAAGAGGTACATGATGCAGGATTTCATTTCTGAGTTGCCATATCATGATACGGCTCAAAATGTGTAATGTTCTTCTTTGGTGAGTGATATAAGGTCAACAGATAAGTTCACCTGGTGGTGTTCGCAAAAAAAGTAATGTCTTTGTGCTATAAATAAAATCTTTTAAAAATCATTATGTGATCACCACAAGACTCAACACCAACTCACAACTCCAATCATGTGCAAAAAATATAATCTTTAAAGATTTTTATCAATATTTGTCGCTCCGTGCACGGACATTTTAATTTTGCTGCTTGGACCATTCTGCTAAGGAATGGCTTTTTACTTTATATTGGAAGTATTTCAGCTCCTTAGCAAATCAGTTGCAATTCGAGAATCAAATTCAGCGAAAAACTCATTCATCTATCCTCCCATTTTTTATGATGATTTTGAAGGTCTGAATATTTGAAAAAGTCTAACAATTGAATTTAATTGTGAGTAATATTCTGAATATTCTTAACATAATCTGTGTTTCCATCTTTTTCAATTTCCTATTCAAGGAAAAGCATTAAGATAAGTCTTTATGACGCACACACTAATTGTGGAAACAAATATTCATTAACCAAGAAACTTTGTATCAAGTAAATTCCTGACGAACAAAAATGGGTAGCAATATATATGCAATATTTACACCAAAATGCATAAAACAAACGAAAGCAACGTGGAAGCAATTGAATGTATTTATATGTCCGAACTTTATATTTTCGGGGTGCAAAAATTAGTCTTATAAATCGTTCTGCTTTTTTACATGGGTTAAACTTTTTAATATATTATGCGGGGAACATTCTCCATTGTTTCAAGATATTATTAGTCATCAGTATGCAACGCTTTAACACTTATTTCCTCGTCAAACTCTGCGACATCACACAGTGAGACAGTGAGAGGCAACGATTAGCCAACGAACTCTCAAACACTGACAAAAATTGGTGATCGAACAATAGAATGCTGATTAACATGTCACTAATATTTATCACTCGACTTCTTTAATTCATATGTTGTAAGGAGTAAAAGTTCAGAAAACGTAGATAACCAAAGACGATCCTAAGCATCAAGCAATATTTCTCTTTGTTCCCCATGTAGAACAGCGCGGTGAATGGAAAAAATTTACATAACCGCGAGCAAAGAGCTGCAATAAGATGCATTAGCAGCAGACACAAATTCTGCACTACGAACTCCGTGGAAAGCAATGAACTCCATGAAGACGGACATATTATCACGTTTTCAAAGAAATATCAACTGTTCATAAATAACTATAGGTATGCTCAGTCGAAATTGCTTCTTAACCACTGGATTAAGTTCGAACTATTCGTAGTGTTTCTGAACAGATAACATTAAAATCTTATTATCTGAATTCAACTTAAGAAATCCTATACAAAAGAATCGCTGAAATCATCAATAACCCAGAATAGATAATAAATTGGTTGCAGAGGAATTCAGCGAAGGTTATGCTGAAAAGTCTTAGATACGGATCACGTACTTTTATTTCGATCGTTCTTTTTACAACCAAAAATTGATAAAATTACTGTAATTGCTTTAATAGCTATAATTTTTATCTCTCGTGTGTGATCAATTTTTTTGTGTGTAATAATGCACGTATTGAATGATAACCCTTCCTATACTCCAATGCAAATTTGTTAAAGCAAGAATTTCTTAATAAATGAGTTTTGCACCTCGTTGAATGTATCATTGTGAAAATAAATAGTTTACATTGTTGACATAAATTTTCTACAACAATGCCCTGTCGATAAGTTGGGAAATTCTAAAAGCGTTCGCTCTGAAACATGGAACCAGTTTTACGTAAATGAAAAACACGCTTAATCAATACTCGATGAAATACAGCGTAACGAGGCGTAGGCGTAGCCTTCCCGACTAAGCAGGATTGATCGATATTGTATTTCCGTTAATTTGGAAATCTGCGAATGTCTGCACTTATAATCTGATTGCTGATGGTATACAGAAGGGTCTACTAATTCCATACATTCTATCGAGGGGGATTAGCATTCCGTTGTTCCTCTCCAGAATGACACTCTTTGGATAGACATCCTTGGCTGTTGATCGATTTGGTCGATGAGCCAAATATGCATAATCAGAAATGCACACAACGGTAACGCAACACTCAAAAATTAAGGCACCTCGTCAATCCGCACCTAGCACAGAGGTAATGACCGGCACTAATACCTTCTACATCTCCAGGCTGGCAGGCCTGCTCTTAGAAATCGTAGCATGAACGTTTGCAGATTTTGCACTGTTTGCAAAGAGTCGAAGCGGCGAAATTAAGTTAGCTCCACGTTACAGTTGATTTTCTTAGGAACAACGCTGATCAGATCTTGAAAAATGTTGTCGTGATACTTTTCTATCAAATGAAGGTGTGGAAAACTTCAGTTTCTTATAATTATTACTGGTACTTCAGAAAATGTAAGCACAGTTAGCGACGAGATTATTCGTACACCCTTCGTCTTTCAAAACTTTCTAGAATTACTCAAAAACTATTGTTGCCACAGGCATAAGATTTTCACAGGGTGTGAAGCACACATTAGTGACAATAATACGAAGTTTCTAAAGCAAAATATTATTTTGAAAGATTTAACAAGCTGAACTTCAGAAACACGAAAATACAAAATTATTCAGACAATTGAGAACATTACATTTCATTGAGAAGTATTTACCGTTATACATGTTTTATTAAAAAAAATTGTGTCTAAAATGTTCGTAAACATTCTAGATGCGATATCATTGTAGAAAATTGTGACAAAGCTAACGGGGAGCCAGAGGAGTAGAGCTTTGTCATTCGTACACTAGCGCCACGATGGGGAAAACTAAGGAACTCGGTGTGGACCTCAGACAGAAGATTATTGGCTACCACAAAGCTGGAAATAATTATGGCGACATATCTAAGCGTTTGAGAATCCCAAGATCTACAGTACAATCTGTTATAAAAAAGTTTGCCAAGTTTGGTACTGTAGAAATGTTGCCAGGGCGTGGTCGCAAACAAAAACTCTCGGCTAGAACTTCTCGAAAATTGTGTCGTGAGGTCAACTCTATTCCACGAGTGAAGCTAGACGACATTGCTGATAGATTGAACGCTTAGGGAACTAGCGTGAGCAATCGCACAACCCAGCGCTGTCTGAACAAGAAAGTCCAACACGGACGCCGACCTCGACAAACCATGTCACGTTGCTGCTCACTTGAACTTTGCAAAGTCACACTTGGATAAGGACAGAGGTTTTGGGGGAGAGTATTATGGAGTGACGAAACGAAAATCGAGCTTTTTTGGGCAGAATGAAGTGAAGAAGGCTTGGCGTATGAATGGCGAAGCTTTCCTTTCCTGCCGAAGAACACTGTGCCAACAGTTAAACACGGTGGTGGATCACTGATGTTGTGGAGTTATTTTGCTGCATCGGGTACTAGAAAATTGGTTGCAATTGAAGGGAAAATAAACTCTGATAACTATATTTCTGTTTTGGACGAAAACTTGAAGGTATCTGCTAATAGTTTGGGACTTGGAAGGCGGTGGGTATTTCAACAAGACAATGACCCAAAGCACACGACCAAGTCTACAATCAGCTGTCTCCAAAGAAATAAGATAAATATGCTGCCATGACCTTAGAAGAGTCCTGATCACAATCCAAGTGAAAATTTGTGGCATGAATTAAAAGTCAACATCAACATGAGAGCTCAAAAGAATCTCCAGGAATTGAAACGTATCGCCATTGAAGAATGGAATAATATTTCATCTGAAACTAAGGAAAAGCTTGTCTAAAACAATAATAAAAGGCTTTTAAATGCTATGACGATGAAGGGTCAAGCTATTGATTATTAAAAATGTACTCAAATGGTAGATTCACCTTAATAAAGTGTAATACTACTCACTGTACAAATAATTTTGCCTTATCGTATTTCTGAATTTCAGCTTGTTAAATCTTTCAGAAATAATATTTTGTTCTAGAAACTTCGTATTATTGTCACTTACATGTGCTTGACACCCGCTGAAAATCTTATGCCTGTGGCAACAATAGTTTATGAGTAATCCTAGAAAGTTTTGAAAGACGAGGGGTGCACGAACAATTTCGTCGCTAACTGTACAGCCAAACTTATTACAGCTCAGCGTTAATCATTAAATTACACAACTCAATCTAAGGAAATATTGCCCTTAAGCAATTCTTTGGGATATTAGCATGGTTTAAATCAGGGTTGGCACATAGAAAACCCATCAAAAAAAACACCCTAAAAACCCACTAAATAGTGAAAAATTTTGTTTTTTGGGTTTTATTATTGTTATGTATATTTTACTTCTTTTCAAGCTTATTGGATCGAAATGAGCTAAATATTTATCTTGTCAAAAAAAATTTCTAAGTCATGTGCATGACTATGACAAGAAACATTGAAAAACAAAACACCAACCCTATACAAATCAAATTAGAAAAACCTTAATCACAAAAAAAACTCCAGGAACTAATATATTTCCGTGAATTCCATTTCCTAAGTAAAAAAACTGAATTTTTGAAACAAATGCAGCTTGACTATTTGATAATACAGAGACTTCTGAATTTTTCCTGTCTTTTAGACTAGACTGCTACTACAGTGCTACTGTGTTTCTCTTTCTACATCCACTGCCATTTTATCATTTTCATCCACATCATGATCATTTGTGAGTGGTGGCGATATACTGAGACTAATTTCTGTGAGCGTTCTGATACTTATCTATTTCTCAATTTATTCCACACAATTCCAAATATTGAGAAAATTCTCTCAATGGATTCTGAACTTGCGGTGGCAAGAATGAAGATTGCTGATAAACTTGCAGAAACCACTCTGCCAGTGTTTTTTTCAGGAATCTGCATTTTTCTGCTGTTTCATGTCTTGAATTTCCCACCATCGACGAGGAGTCATTGTCTAAGTGATATTCTCGTTGAACATGTGTTTTGGGTAGATGTTGGAGTCCTTCAATTTATAAGAATAAAGCGCACCGATGAACTCCTGATTGTACTCAGCCGACCACTCTCTTCAATATCTGTCTCCTGTGAGAGCTTTGCCTGAAATAAGTCTAACAATTATAGTCAGGTGGGGGGTAAGACACAACCACGGCCATTATGGGTAAAGATGTAAAGAAACGACCGGCCTATAGGGAGCATTCAAGCTGCACTGGAGCAAACTTGACGATGGACTCTGTTGGAGCATTTCCTTTCAATCATTTTAGTGTTGGTTGCTATCCTGTACTGCAAAAAAAACTGATTTATGGTGAATTTTTACATTTTTTGGGGCATGTCACTACATGTTGCAACATGTAACGGTATGGTTGACTGACTTGACTGCGCTGCTAAGCAGTGGTCATACGCTGCTAAACAATACACATGTTAAGTTGTTAATGGCATGGCTGTTGAGTGATGTGCTGCTGTCTTGCCTCAAGTTGCATATGGTGGTTACTTATGATCTGCAGGGTGCTTCCCTCTCACATGTCTTGCGCCTGTCTGCTGCTAAAACAACTTACTATGAATTGACAAGCATAAAAATTATTCTCTTTGCACATCTTATATCGTTGCAGACTACAGAGCTATGTCTCTATATGCAAATGGCAATTGGTGAATGGTAAAGGTGATGGACAAACTTAATTCATATAATGTTCACACAATGTAATAATTCATCTAATACTGTAATATAACAAAGTAATCAAATAACAATATTACTCAATTATTACATATATATAAATTTGAAATAGATGCAACTGGAGATATATGAATAACTTTTTTAAACAAAATCAGGTATTACAAAAAAAACACTAAAGCCCCCCAAAAAACAATAAAGTCCCCAAGAAAAATTGACCCCAAAAAACTCAGGTGGGTTGTTTTTTTTTTTTAAACCCAAGGTTTTTTCCATCACTGGTTTAAATCCTCATTTTATCACGGAAACATGTTAATTGAAGAAGTAAGACTATTTTTATGCAGTTTTCTCTTCATATTGATCCTACCTAAGACGATGTCTGGTCGTCAAAAACTATAGCTATCAGTTGCAAAATAATTTGGCGCACATCAAAAAAAGACGGAAAAGCGCTAAGAATTAGACACTATCACTTTGAAATCTGCCTGAGCTACAGACTCGTTCTTTCAAGGGCTACCCTGCTCCGCATAAGATCTGCGATTCCATCATTTAATACGCTAATAAATCAGACAACACACAATTTATGACCCCTACAGGCAAACATTAGGAATCTACATATCTTCACACACCACATGGGTATTTTGTAACGCCTGCACCCTTTATCACAGATGTTCTGGTGGAAATATCGTAAGCACCACATTTACTCTTGTTGAATTCTTTTGAACTTGTTCCATTGTTGTGTGACATCGTCGATGTAAGGCCAATCTAACGTGCCAAATCTAACGGCAACCCTGGAGATGAAGGAGACTTTGCCAGCACCCTCCTCAGTTGCATTCAAATTTAATTGTAGAAGTGTAAATTCAAAACACAAAGCGCACTTCTACATCAAAATTTTAGAGATTTAATTGAAGTTCCTCACGAAGTTTCATATACCTTTTTTATCGTTAACAATTCTATTATAATTTTTTCAGAGATCCGTCTAGCTGACATTTTTTGCGCATCAGTTTCCTCTTTTCAGGATATGACACTCGTGGCGCTCCCTGATAAAATTTGTTCAAGCTAATCTTGTAATAAGTAAGAGTGGCAAAATATTCCTACACTGGTATT